>JAJIBD010012263.1:0-32388 GCA_021461705.1 Cryptotis parvus
GAGTGTCTGAGACACAGCTGAGCATCACTCAGGAGTCTGGACCTGAATGTGTGAAGCCATGTTCTGGCATGGTTTCAGGCACCCTCTGCTCTTATACTTTGCCTAGTTTCTTTTATTTGGAATTGAATTAATTTTTCTATCAATCATGTATTCTTTTTATAGTTTGGCTTATAGTTATAATAGTGTTAACATGAATGGGTTTGCTGGGGTTAGGCCACATCTGCCTGTGCTCAGGGATCACTCCTGGTGCTGCTTGGGGACCATACGCAGTGCCAGGGATCTAACTGGGGTTGGTCACTTGCAAGGCAAGCCACCGTGCTGCGCTCCTCGGGCCCTGCGGTTTTGGTATACAGTGACTCCACCACCACCAAGCCCCAGCGTTCTAATGTCAGCGAGCCCCACTCTTGCTAGGCCCACTAGGCCCCCTGCAATTATGTGGTGATTTCACTTTTGCACACTCGGGTTTCCTTGGTCATGAAATTTAGAACTAAATTTAAAACAAGCTCTTCTGATTCTGTTTTTGCTTTGAGTCCACAGCTGGCAATGTTCATGGGCTACTCCTGACTCGGCACTCAGGAATTACTCCTGGTGGGCTCAGGAACCATAGAGGATGCCAGGAATCAGATCCAGGTCAGCCACATGCAAGGCAAACGCCCCATCCACTGTACTATCATTCCGGCCCTAAAATAATGCTTTGCAAGAAAAGACAAAAATCTTAAAAACTAGTTTCACAGTCATGAATTACACTTTCTGTGATACGCAAATGCAGATATAATTTAAATAAATATATAAAATAGAAATTATATAAAATATAAAATATATAAAATTATATAAAATATATAATTATATAAATTATATGAAATATAAAACATAAAATAAATAAATAATTATAATAAAACTTTAAAGAGTTTTTTTCCTATGGAAAAACAATGCCTGGACACTAATTTTCTGGCTACAAAATAAATGTATAATAAATATAACATGACTCAACTCAGTCCTTCATTCACACACTCCCTCAGCATTTTTAAAGGTAGGACCTGGTCACGTGCTTCCAGCTTAGTGGACACAAACTGGAAAGAGACAGAGAGTCCTCACCCCAGGAACTTCCAGTGGAGGAGAAACCTCAAGTGTAATATCTAGGGCAGACCTCATAAAATTGCTGCTGCATTGGCATACAGGGTTGACTATTGCCAGAATATTGTAAGTCCAGTGACAAAGCTATGTACAGAGAGTTACGGGAGCATCAGAGAATGGGCATGCAATGCAATTCTACAAGAAGTGCCTGAGTCTTTTTTTTTTTTTGGTGGGGGTGGGCATACCCGGTGGTGCTCAGGGCTTACTCCTGGATCCATGCTTCGGGGGCCAGATGGGGCGCTGGAGATCAAACCTAGGTCAACTGTGTGCAAGAAAAATGCCCTACCGGCTGTGCTATTTCTCCAGCCCTGACCTGGGTCTTAAATGTAGAACAGTTAGATGGAGAGAGGAAGGCATGTACAGCAGAGGGGCAGCACTTGGCAGACTGCGGTGGCTGGTCATGAGGGTCAGAGCCGGAAAGAGTTCGGGCTAGACGGCATCACATCTAGACACTAGGTTCTATGCATTACATCTATCTACTAGGCTATTTGTACTGTATCTATACACTAGGTTCTATGCAAATAGGAAGGGGACCCACTAATAAAACTGTAGAGTTACATTTGTGTACTACACTGATTATTCTTGACAATGTCTAAGGTGCAACAGTGGAAGAAAAGAAGAGGCAACTGTTGGATGAGAAATAGAGGATACAAGCTTGCATTGTGACACTATCATCAAGGCTGGGGCCTCCTCCATGCAAATCCTGTGCCCCAGTGCTCCGAACTCTCTCCGGTGCTCTGCTTTAATCCGAATGCTTCATCCCCTTGCTTCCTACACAAGGAATTTGATTCCATCATTTGAACTTCAGGATATGTGTTGCCAAAGTAATCTGCTGTTTTTTTGGTTGGTTTGCTTGTTTGTTTTTTAGGTTTTTTGACTACACCGGCGATGCTCAGGGGTTACTCCTGGCTCTTCACTAGAAATTACTTCTGGTGGGGCTCGGGCGACCACATGGGATGCTGGACACTGAACCCAGGTCGGCGTGTGAAAGGCAAACGTCCTACCTGCTGTACTTCAGCCCCAAGAAGATTCTTTAAATGATTTCTATTGGAGGCAAGATCAGGACTTGGTGACTGGAGGAAGGGAGGAAAGAACCCAAGCTGACCTCCATGTTTTCAGCTTGGGGAACTGGACATCTGGTAGTGGAAAATATCAGATAGAAGGACTGTGTGCACAGACCAGAGACAGATACACTCACATACTCACACACGTACACTCACACTCACATACACACATTTGGTACTGACCACCTGTCCCTGGCCTAAGTCTTTGACTTTGATCAAGGTCCATTAGTTTCTGCATCCAATAATGCACAGACCATCTGGACGTTGAGAGGGGGAATTGATTCTGACACATGCTAAGCACAAATGTGTTATGAGGATATTAAGTGAAATAAGTCAGACATGCATGGACCAGTAGGATATCGCTGTAGGATGAGATATCAACTGTCAGATTCAGACAGAATGTGGACTGTTGACTGCCAGGGTTGAGCAAACAGGGAGATACCTACACTCTTTTGATCATGCCGAAAGTCTTTGAAACTTCTCACATATCAACTGCTGAATGAACAGCTACAGTGGCCGATGGTCAATACCAACCACTGGGTGGGGCAGTACAGAGCCGGACCTTTCCTACACTTCTTTCCTGGCTCTCACGCTGAACCAGGGTTTCTGCATCTGCGACCATCTGCAGAGATCAGCAAGGTTCCCCCTGCATCCTCAGGTGGACCCCACCATCTCCACCTCAGGAAGGCGTATGTAAGACCAACAACCCCCCATCTGCCTGTCGCCCCCCAGCCCAGTCTCTAGCCAGCTCATGCTGCATCGTGCCCTCTTATCTCCACCAATGGTTTCACTTCCCACAACATCACCAAGAATTAGGTGATGATCAGGCCAGAGAGTCAGGTCAGCATTCTTTTTAGTTTGTTTTGGGACTATACTTGGCAGCACTCAGTGCTTACTCCTGACTGTGCTCAGGAATCACTCCTCACAGTGCTCATGGGTCACGGGTTAAGGTCTGGCCTGAGGTGAACCCTGGTTCCATCCCTGGCACAGTGTGGTTTCCTAAGCAGCAAGAGGAATGACCCTGAGCACAGAGCCGGGGCCAGCACCAGAGCACAGCTGGGTGTGACCAAGAACCCCTCCGATGCAGAGTCTCACAAGTGGCTAGGGAGGCTGGAACTCGGCTCGCGCCGGCCCAGCTAACTATGGAACCCCGAGGAGGGCAGATGGGTTTTGGGGAGTGGGCCCATTGCCTCTGGGGGGTCCCGGAAGCAGCCAGATGAGACTCGCGCCCATCACACTAGCCACCATTTTCGCTGTCTGGATGCTGGGAAACTGCCTCATGACCAGATTAACAGAGCAAAACCAGTTCGAGCCCAGGTAGGCGGCTCCCAGAAGCGGGAATCACTGGGAATTCGTCAGATGGACTCGGGGTCGCCCTTTCCCCCCTCCATTTTGTCGAGCCTGGTGGCCCTGCCCAGGAGCTGCCCGGGGGCCAGCATGCAGAGTCTCACAAGCGGCTGGGGAGGCTGGAACTCGGCTCGCGCCGGGCCCAGCTAACTATGGAACCCCGAGGAGGGCAGATGGGTTTTAGGAGTGGGCCCGTCGCCTCTGGGGGTCCCGGAAGCAGCCGGATGAGACTCGCCCATCACACTAGCCACCATTTTCGCTGTCCGGACGCTGGGAAACTGCCTCATGACCAGATGAACAGAGCAAAACCAGTTTGAGCCCAGGTCGCGGGGCCGCTTGTGGCCGCGGTCCTCTAAAATAGTGGAACAGTAATGTCTTTTAATGCACTGCATTCCACGAAGAGCAGGAAAGTTTGTTGGGAAGGAGATATAAAGAGGAAAGAAATGAAATACAGAATCCGCCAAGTAGTTGAGGTGCGGGAGGGGGGAGGGAGGTGGGGACATTGGTGATGGGAGATGGGTTTGGGTGGAGGGATGCGTGTTGGAACACTGTAGAACCAAAACTCTACATGAGCATCTTTCAATTGTATGTCTAAAATGGTGTAATAATATTTGTGGGGGGAAAATAATAAAATTAAATTAAAAAAAATTAAATGAGGAAAAAAAAAACCAAGAACCCCTCCAAAAAGCAGCAGAAGGTATTGTCACTCTCACTCACAATGTCATATTTGGTTGTGTGCCATGTTATCGCCCCTAGCTCATAAAGTTAGTCTCCTATTAGTCAGAAGGAAAAGGACAGATATAGAATGACTGCATTCATTAATACTGACATAAATAGATACCAGTGTTTTACTAAATGTGGGAAATGGTAATGGCAGATTAAAACTCACCATTGAATATACACAAAGAGACTTAAGTGATAAACTCTAAATACCTGCAGGGCTAGCCACAATGTGTAAAATAAGAGGGAGAGAGATGCAGAGACAGAGAGAGAGAGACAGAGAGAGAAAGAGAGGAAACTGGGCTACCTGCTGTTGAGGCAGCCTGGGGGACGGGAGGGGGTGGGGTACATTGGTGGTGGAAATGGGGCACTGGTGGAGGGGATGGCTGCTGGTATACTGTATTACCAAGAACCAATTATGAACACCTTTGTAACTGTAAAAAATAAATAAATAAAATAAATTAATATATAAAGTTAGTCTCCTGCCCTACAAGCTCAGCTCTGCATTAGCGTGGCCAATGGAATCTGTGGGATCAATGCACTCACTCCACACCAGCAGCAGACAGTGGGAGGCAATAACCGCACTCCGCTGGCGCATTCCAAACTTTAGCTTAAGCTTCACTTTATGAAGGAATACAAACTAGGCATAAGGCCAGATTCTAACAATGCTAGATAATGCGCCAAACACTGTGTACACATGACCTGGTATAATTTGCCTATTCCTATGGGGTTATTTTATCTTTTTTTTTTTTTTTTTTTTTTTTCTTTTTTGGCTTTTTGAGTCACACCTGGCAATGCTTAGGGTTACTTTCGGCTCTGTACTCAGGAATTACTCCTGGAGGTGCTCAGGGGACCATCTGGGTGGCCTGGGATTGAACCCTGGTCAGCTGCGTCTGCTCTACTATGGCTCCTGCCCGCCTTTTCTTTTTAAAAATAAATAAAGGAACTTAAAATTTGAGGAAGTCACCTCCAAAACTGAATGCAGTGCCATGAAAAAGAGGACAGTCCAAACGCATCAACACCCCTTTGCCCGCTGGTCTCATCCCGCCAGCGGGTATATCTTCCTTCTTTCACCTTGCACGCGGCTGCTTGATACCTCTTTTCCGATTTGGACTGAGAGTAGGCGACGTTAATCCTGATTGCCCCTGAGGCCTTAGCATCAGGCAAGGGATCCTCGCAAGTATTTGCTACTTACTCTATCAGTCACCCACTCGGCATGATCCCCCACCTAATATCACATGCCCTGAGAGTCATTTGTTGACAGATCCAGGGGGTGGGGGGGTCGGCCCCCAGGGTGCCTTTCAGGAACTTCTTTGTCTTCCTCTGGGCAAATGAAAGGTAAACAAAAGCCTTCTCTTGGGACTTAAACCTATAACTATTCAGGGGTTAGTAGTGCTGTAGCTAAGATTTGAAAAATTTGCTCTCTGCAATCACTAAGGAAACATAATACTGTTCTAGATTGGATATGATGTTTTTAATTCGTTTTTCTCAGAAACTGCGAGTAGGAGTAAAAATTACCTACAAACCTCTTTTTCAATATACGAACAGAACAATTACGTTTTCTTAACGATCGAGAGAGAACGTCGTGAGAAAGCGCAAAATATCCCTCAGGCCGGAGTGAGGATCGATTTACAGCGTCCGACTAGTGATGATTCATCACTGAGACATTTAAATCCTCAGAGTCTGTTTGTCGGGTGATCATTAACACATGCTTTCCCCCCTGCATCTCTAAGAAGGTGTGCAAACGGCAGGAATTTAGCGCATCATGGAGCTTCTGCAAAAGACACAGTGTGGCAGGCACCGTTACCTTGTTTATGTCCCACAGAACCAGCTTGCTTCCAAGTTTGGCAAACTCATAGGCGGTCAGTCTCCCGATCCCGTGGCCGGCGCCGGTGATCAAGGTGATCTCTCCGGCCACCGACTTTCTCTTCTTGGGAACGAAAAGCTTCAGGAGCGACTCCAGGTAGCAGAGGAGCAGCAGGGGCAGCAGCAGCAAAGAGGAAAGGAAGAAGAGCATCGCGATGTGCTGCAGCGGCGCCCGGTCGCACCCTGGACTCGGTGCCCCAGCGCCTCCGCCGGCCGCTCAGCGTAGCAGCGCAGGAGTGAAAACAGGCGCGCACCCGGGTAGCGCGGGGGAACGCTCGCTTTCCGCGGGGCTGGGTCGAGCCGCGCCTTTCCATTGGCTCGGGCAGCTGAGAGGCGGGATTTCAGGAGGGGAGGAGTTTGGGGATGGGCGGAGTCTGGGGCGGGGCCGGCAGGATTCAGCCTTACCATTGGCTTGGTTCGCTGAGAGGCGGTGTTCCAGGAGGCGTAGTCAAGGATTGCGCCCTCCATTGGCTCAGGCGCGCGGGGCGGAGTACGGGCGGGGCGGAGCCAAAGAGGGGCTTCCTGCACCCTTGCCCTCAACCCCGCCTCATCAGGAGTAGGGGAGCGCTCAGTGCACCTGGCGCCCGCCGCGGGCGGTCATCTCTGCGCGGACTGCGACACCCGCGACACCTGCGACTCAGGTGCTGCTCCAGAACTCCTCCCCTCAGTACAGCGGGTCCGGCGCTTGCCTTGCACCTGTGCGACCCGGGTTCGATCCCTGGCACCCCATATGGTCCTCTGAGCGCCTCTGGGCGTGATCCCTGAGTACAGAGCCAGGAGTAAACCCCTGAGCATCGCCCTGTGTGGACCCCCAACCCCCCAAACATAACCAAAACAAACAGAAATAGAGCCGTCTTGCCTAAACGTTGCTTGTGCTGTATTGGGTTTATTAACATACATATGGGAATGTCTATCTAACCGTTGGGTTAAAAGGGAAAAAGGTCTATTAGAGGATGGTCCCGGAAAAGAGTCAGCCCAGACTTCGTCTGTAGGAAGAGGTTAATCAGAGACGCATGATTATATTTTTTCAACTTGGTGGCATACAGGGATAAAATCCGGGCTTTGGAGCATATTATACAGCGGTTGGATAGAGATTCTGCCGCGTCGAAAACTAATGGTCATCCTTTACAGTTGGGAGCACCAAGGCCCCTAAAGCTCGAAGCTCACAAATGGCTCAGCCTTGTGTCCCTCTGACCTAAGTCACTAACTCTTCTTATTAGTGACGGGATGGTGGATCCAGCAGAACTCTGTGACCTTCTGTTTTAATGTCAGTTAAATGCCAGTTGCATCTTTCTCAGCCTCCAGGTTTACAATAGTACAAATATCTGTTAAGTTTCCAGACCAGTTCGCAAGTTTCCAGTTCGCAAAATGGATGGTCTCGTTTGATTTCTAAAAAAAAAACGAAAAATCCTTGGGGAGTAGAGAGAAGAAAAATAGTTACATTCCTATTTTATAAAGTGAGAAATCATTAGAGTGATGAAAGTTCCCACAGCAAGTGAACTTGTAACTCTGAGACTCACGCTGTTTGTGAACATTTTCACAATGCAAAAGGTGACGAAGAGTGTGTGTGAGTGTGTGTGCCTGTAGGTGCTTTCATTGTGCTAACATCTGTACATACTAAGGGGTTGGCAATGCAAGTATATATTTCATTCTACTAAAAAAATCTGATTCGGTTTTTAATTTTGAGCCTGGCAAACTACCCCTGTTGTATTTGATATGCCAGATACCAGTAACAATTATGGACCTCATTCCCATGACCTGATGGAATGGTTTGAGGCTCTTTATGTTCCTGGAGCAAGCAGGTGTCCTTGGGCTCTACTTGCATGAGATAGGACATATGGAGATGTTACTGGTGCCCGCTCGAAGCAAATCAATGATGAACGGGAAGACAGTGATACAGTGATACTGCAAATTACAAAGTTATTCATGATCATGTTTTAGAAATACAAAGTTTTCATACCAATTCCTTCACCAGTAAACACTGCTTGGATTTGACCCACTAAATTGACCAATGGTCTAACGAAAGAAGCCAGTTTGGGGCAGATTTTGCTGAATCCCTTATGCGTATGTAGCCTCACTTCCTGAATCACATTCTCTTAATTGAAACATTGTCTTGTAACTAAGTTCCATAACATCGGTGCAAATTATGTTAAGATGCCATGAATCATTGACTCTGAATAATTAGTAATGCTTGTCCGGGTGACCCTGGGGTCCCCACAATACCAGGAAACAAGTTCCCTTCTACCTCCAAAGCTGGCTGGGAATGGATGAAAACTCAGGAATCCAGTGCAGTTTTAAAAGGCTTTACTATCACAGGTTCTGACATGCAATCCAAGAACAGGAAAACCCCGGAGTCTGGTTTCCTGGCTGGACCCCAGCAACGTGCAGGCCAAGATGGCTGCCACCATGTGTTAAAGCCCAACAGGGAAGAGAACGGAGAGAAGAGGCAGAAAGCCAACAGAAGGCAAATGACAAAAGGGGCCTTTCTCCTTTCTCCCAGCTTATTTTATAGATAGAAACCCTAAAACTTCCCAGGCTGGCCCATTGTGGGCTGGGCTACCTAGAGCTGAAGCGAGGTAATGACTCGATTGAAATGCAGCACTACAGGTGGACTTTTTGGCTTCACAAATTCCAGAGCTGACTCAAAATCTCCCTAGCTGAGCTAGGGGGTATGTTTATCTTATAGGATGAATTACAAGAGAATTCAAAGCATTTAGAAAGTGTTTAGAAAATGCTGGTTCATTGTCAGTGCTGATTGTATAAACAGGGGTGGGGGGAGAGTGGGGGGAGGCGAAGCCGGACTTTATGCTCTCACAGAAGAGTAAGAGCTTGAGGCAGCCAGGCTACACAAGGTTATTTGGCAAAGTTACTTTGTACTATTGCCCATGGTTTTCTTGGAATATTTCCCAGTTAATATGATATTGCTGGTTAAGGGGCCTAAACCTAAATGTATCCATTTTCTCTATTTAACATTAAACAAAAAGAATTAAGCTCTCCCTGGTATTTTTTTTTAAAGAATCTATATTGTACCACATTACTTCTTTACTCTATGGTAAAGAAAACAAAAGTGGACCACCTCCAGCAATGCCCGAGAAGGAACAGGCCAGTCACACCACTGAGCTGCTCAACCCACCTGGAGTAGCCCCATGAGCAACAGGTGGGAAAAATGAGAGGGCGAAAACGGCTCCTTCCCTGGCTGGGTTCAACACAGCTCCTAGGGTCAGCAGACATGTGGGCTGATGTGGCCGAGCCGGCCAGACTTGGAGCAGGGATCTGGGCCCCTTCGGGCCCCTCCCTCATCCTCTCAACCTCCATGTCCCAGCGGCACGGCGACTCGAGCCCAGCAGCCACCACCACCAGCAAAGCCGGAGCAGAGACAGGCCAAACCCACAGCTGCACCAGGCCCTAGATAATAATCAAGTTTAGGACCAGGTCCTTACCAGGATCTTGCCCATGCGTACACTGTAATGATCATTGTAGTTGTAACGAACTGGGGGCTGATGGAGAATGGGGAGTGGGGTATGGGCCTTGGCCCTACGGTGGTTGTAGGGGTACATTGGTGGGTGGGAATGGGGCACTGGTAGAGGGGCAGGTGCTGGAACACTGCATGACTGAGACCCAAGTAAGAACATTTGTCAAATGTATATTTTACGGTGGTATAATAAAATTAAAACATAAAAATGTAAAAAATTAAACAAATAAAGAAGCAAATTTGCTTTTAAAAAAAGAAAAACGATCATTATTAAACTACACTGTGCGTCACAAATTATCCTTGAAAGGAGGTAAAGAGCCATTGAGAAATCTCAGGTTGCAAAGTTCAGTAATTCGTTTATTGAAAGAGTGAAGAATGTTATGTAATTTATTTGCTTTCTTTTAAAATTACTTAGTGAATTAGACATAAAAAATTAAATATATCCATAAAAAAAGGAAACAAAATTAAAAAAAAATTGGGGCCGGAGCGATAGTCCAGTGGGTAGGGCGTTTTCCTTGCACTCAGCCGACCTGGGTTCGATCCCCAGCATCCCATATGGTCCCCCGAGCACTTCCAGGAGTAATTCCTGAGTGCAGAGCCAGGAGTAACCCCTGAGCATTGCCAGGTGTGACCCAAAAAGCAAAAAAAAAAAAAAAAAAGAAGAAGAAGAAAAGAAATCAACTTTGTCCTAAGTGAATTAAAAGTGTATTTAAATATAGATGTATATATTTATATAGGACATACCACTGTATCACTGAATCACTGTCTTCCCATTCATCATCGATTTGCTAGAGCGGGCACCAGTAACATCTCCATATGTCCTGTCTCATGCTAGTAGAGCCCAAGGGCACCTGCTTGCTCCAGGAACATAAAGAGCCTCAAACCATTCCATCAGGTCATGGGAATGAGGTCTATAATTGTTACTGGTATTTGGCATATCAAACATGACACGAGTAGCTTGCCAGGGCTCTGCCGTGAGGGTAGCATACTCTTTGTAGTCATCTCTAAATCCAGCATTTATTGATGAACCTTGCGGCCGTAAGTGGCCGCGCAAGCCAGGCTGTGATAGGCTGGTCTGCTGGGTGGAGTTCTGACGAGGGGGAAGTCCTGATGTGGAAAATGGAGACCCTCATGTCGGGGCGCTCCTCCGGGGTCCCCTGACAGTGCCGGGAAGCGAGTTCCCTTCTACCTCCGAAGCCGGCGAGGAATGGATAAAAACTCAGGAATCCGATGCAGTTTTAAAAGGCTTTACTTATCACAGGTTCAGGCATACAAATCAGCAAAAGGAAAAGCCCGGTGCTTAGGATTCCAGGCTAGAACCCCAGCCACGTGTAGGCCAAGATGGCGACCACTACGTGTAAAGGCCATGTAAAAGGAGAAGAAGACAAGAATCCCATGAAGGGTGAGCACTCACAAAGAGAGAGAGCCCACAAAGAAGTGTGGGAGAGAGGAAACAGGCTAGTTTATACCCCCTGTAACTCAGACCTTCCTCCCACTGTTATGGAAAGCAGGGAGGGTCAAATGCCCTTAGGTAATCCCTCCCTCCACCTCACCTAGGCCCTTTAGTATGCTAATGTTTTGAGCCAAGATCTGCCTGGAAATGCCTTTTTATAGGGTAGAGAAGGGGGTTTCTGAGATGGCATGTCTCTGTACCAAAGACTAATACTAATGCCAGTTAAATATTTCCCCAAGCCTTCACAAGTCTCTTCTACTTCATTGTAGTTTTGTATTTTAGTTGCCTTTGAGTATATCAGGGGGCCATGCTTGTTTGCTTGGAAGCAAACAGCATTTCTCTCTGGTCTAATTACTTAGGGTTCTACGTGGCCAGGCTAATATGCTGGTAAGATCTAGTTAGTCCCACGATGATTGTGGTAGCATGGGAGAATATTTATACTAGCTAGTACAGCATACATGGTCAGATAAACTGCCACATTTAGACTACCCCCTTATCTATGAAGTGATTTGCAGGCGGCAATTCAGAGCAGATGCAGCGGCCCTTAGAGTCCTGCAACACCCTCATATATAGGGCATATAGAATATATATAGAAAATATTAGAGATATTGATATCACCAGTATATTCAGTTTATCACTTGTCTTTCTGTTCATCGATTTGGTCAAGCGGAGCACCAATAACATCTCCATTCATCCCTGTCGTTGTGCTAGTGTAGCCCAGTGTCATCTGCTTGCTCCAGGAACAGGAAGAGCCTCTAACCGTTCATTCAGGTTATGGGAATAAGGTCTATTACTGTTACTGTTTTGGGCATATCGAATACGACATGGGTAGCTTGCCAGGCTCTGCTGTGCAGTATATTAAGTATACTGGTGAAATTTTTATTTTGACTTTAGATAAGTTGGGTGGAAGAATGTGGAGATGGATAGGTCTGTGTGTGTGTGTGTGTGTGTGTGTGTGTGTGTGTTGCAAGGCGCCCTGCACTGTTTACTTGAGAGGTAGTACAGTGAAGGGTCAAGAGAATAGATTCTGGAGACAGATTGCCTAAAAATTGAATCCTAAGTCCATCAATTACTTTTAGATATGATTTGAGCAAATTACATAATTATTAGCTTTCATTTCCTCATCTATGAATAGAAGATTATTATAGTGTTTATCTTACTGTGGTTATTATGAATTATAAAATAACTGTGATTGCCTTATGTATTATTACCTCAGAGTAAATGAGATAACATTTATAAAATTTTCATCATAGGGCTTGGGACACTATAACTAGGGCACATGTGATGAAGAATCTCAAGCTAAGCATTTTGGAAGTCACCAGTCTAGTCTAATAAAGAATTAACCCAAACACTTCAGATTTTGAGGATAAGCATTTGATTATTTACCAATAACAATTTTAAGTGAAAGGGATAATCAGACTTCTAGTTCACTCGAGAAAGGTGTTCTCTATAAATATTGGAAAATATGGGAGCTCTCTTCTGGGAGAAGAAAAATAACCCCCGATTTAAAAGGAGGGAATAACTTATCAAGCAACACAGACAAGAAGTGATGGGCTGTGGTTTAGATCCATGGCTTTTAAAAAATTTTTTAATTAAATTGCTTTATTGAAGTATGATTTGTATAAGTCACCCAGATTAACTGTCACCCAATTTATATATTTTTTCTTTTTGGGGTCATACCCGGAGATGCTCAGGGGTTACTTCTTGCACTCAGGAATTACTCCTGGTGGTGCTCAGGGGACCATATGAGATGCTAGGATGCTGAAGATCGAACCCGGGTTGGCTACAGGCAAGACAAACACTCTACCTGCTGGACTATCATTCCGGCCCCTGCCACCTAATGGTTTTAAGAATATTCTTAGAGTACAATTGTCATCACAACCAATTTTATTTTATTTTATTTTACTTTCTTTGCTTTTTGGGTCACACCTTGCAATGCTCAGGAGTTACTCCTAGCTCTGTACTCAGAACCTACTTCTGGCAGTGCTCGGGGAACCATATAGGATCCCCGGGATCAAACACGGGTTTGCTGCAGGGTAAGGCAAATGCTCTCCCGGCTGTGCAATCGCTCAGGCCCACACAATCAATTTTAGAAATTGCTCACGAAAGCAGGATGAGAATCTTATTTGGGTCTCCCAAAGAGGAATCGAAAGAGCTATGCCTGGAATATCATGCCTCACTCAAGTGACAGAAGGAACCGGAGCTCCGACCTCCATTGCTGTCTCGTTTGCCAAGGCATCAAAATCAGATGGGCTGGGCATGTAATGAGATTTGGAGACAACCGCTGGACTAGAGCCGTGCTACCGACTGGATCCCACGGGATGTCAAAAGATCACGTGGCCGCCCACCTACAAGATGGTCAGACTTCTTCTTCAAGACCCTGAATGAACGGTTTGAGGCTCTTCCTGAAGCAGGCAGATGCCATTGTGCTACACTGGCACATGATAGGTCAAATGGAAATGTTACTGGAGCCCACTCGAGCAAATCAATGAATAACGGGATGTCAAGTGATCAAGTGATTCATTACTACAAAAAAAAAGTGCCTGATACTCATTAGCCCATTCTCTTCCACAGTCTGTTGTCCATTTTCTGCTATTGCAGATCAGCTGTTCTGCCCATTTCCTGTATGTGGAATCAAACAACATGTGATCTTTTGTGAGCAACTTCTTTAACTTAGCATAATATTTTCCAGCTTTATCCATGTTGTAGGACATATTTGCACTGCTTTCCTTTCTAATACCAAATGTATCCCTTTTGGGTTCATACTATATTTTGTTTACCTAGTCACCAGTTAATGGAAATGTAGATTGTTTCTACTTTTTTGTATACTATGAGCCATGCTCTGTGAATGCACTTGTGTGCAATTTTTAGTGTGACTACATTTTTTCAATTCTCCAGGGTACTCCTAGAACTGTAGGATAAGTCCATGTTTACCTCTATTTTCCATCTTAAACTATATACATTCAGTTTATATTAATGTATATATTCATTATAGTTTAGAAATGTGCTTTTAATCCTGTTAACATTTTATGGGTTTTGTGTATGCAGCTGTAGTTTCTCATCACCACCACATTAATCTTTTTAAAGAAATGCCATACTCCTTATCCACAGCTTCACATACTCAACACTTTTTCTCCTAAAACTTTATTATAATTGTCTGCCCAGATGTGAGTGGAATCTTACTGTGATTTTCATTTTTATTTCCTAAAGACTAATTTTTTTGTGTTTATTAGCCATTTATTTATAGTTGAAAAATGTTCATTTAAGTCCTTTGTTTAATTTTAAGCTGGATTACTTACCTTTTAGTTGTTGAGTTGCCAGATGTTTACATCTTCTTCAGGCTAGAGCCTTATCTGATGTAGGATTTTCTCCCATTCTGTCGGTTGTTCTTCTGTTTTCTTGGTCATGCTTTTTGAATGGCCCAAAGTCACTAATTTACCCACTAACTCTTTTTTTTTACTTTGCATAACTATACTACAACTTTTTAAAAAATATTTTATTATACTACTGTGAGATATACAATTACAAAGATGTTCATATTTAGGTTTTGGTCATACAGTGTTCTAGCAACCATCCCTCTGAAAGGGTTGGCCACCCGATGGGGTGACCAACTGGGAGCCTCAGAGTGCCACACCTATCAAGGAAAACTCTGAGAGACCGTCCTATGCAAAAACAAGGGTTTATTCGAGTATACCCGGCTCATAGCATGACCACAAGCAGTCAGCGGCTAAGAGCCCCAAGCCCGTCCATGGAGGATCTTTTAAGAGATAATTCCCGCCACTACAGAGAAGCCCACGCGCATAACCATCCAATAGATTTAAAATATTACATCAAGGTTCTGCGCGCAGGCAGCCAATCACCTTATAACAAGTTATCATCACTACCAATCGGGTCACACTCAATACTTCTTTCTATATTTGGTGAGGCTAGGCACATGTGCAGGATTGTAGGTCAGCAACAGCTATGCATATGTGCAGGAATGCAATTCAGGCAATTCAGGCAAGATAGCAGGTTCTGGGTGGGGGGTCTCCTAACCTCTAAAAGGAATTTGTTCTGGGCCTTTTGTAGAGAGCAGGATGAAAAAAGTTACTTCAGCATGAAAAGGTCACTTAGGCCCTAAATTGGTAACTTTCCATGAGTAGGCCTGCCCTGGTTGAGGAGCGGGTAGCTGCTCTCTTTCACCTCCACCAGTGCCCATTTCCCACCACCAGTGTCCCTGATTCCTTCCCCCTACCCTAGCCTGCCTCTATGGCAGGTTCTTTATCTCTCTGTCTCTCTTTTTCTCTCTTCCTTGACAGTTGTATTCTTGACATCATATCTAAGAAACAGCTGCCTCATCTAACAAAAACACTAAGACTGTAAAGAGTCTGTCTCTAAAGTTTGAGACTTCTGGCTCTTATGTTAGCTTATTGACTAATTCTGAATTAACTTTTTAGGTTTGGTTTAGGAACTGTACCCAGTTATACATGAGATTCATGTAGTGCTGGGGAACTCACACATGCCAGGTATACTTAACCTCTCTTCCCACACTGAAGAATTATTTATATAGAATAGGCCAACTATATTCTTTTACATATGGGCATCCAGTTGATCAGTATCATTTGTTGAAAAGACTATTGAGTTTGAAAGAATTGGCCACCCAATGGGGTGACTGACTGGGAGCCTCGAACGCCGCACCTACCAAGGAAAACTCTGAGAGACAGGGTCCTATTCAAAAGCAAGGGTTTTATTAATATTCGAGTATACCAGGCTCATAGCATGACCACAAGCAGTCAGTGGCTAAGAGCTCCGAGCCCTTCCAGGGAGGATCTTTTAAGAGATAATTCCCGCCACTACAGAGAAGCCCGCGCATAACTATCCAATAGATTTAAAATATTACATCAAGGTCTGCGCGCAGGCAGCCAATCACTTTGTACCAAGTAACCATTAACTACCAATTGGGTCACACTCAATACTTCTTCCTATATTTGGTGCGGCTAGGCACACGTAAGGGATTATAGGTCAGCAACGGCTATGCTGTGTAGGTACAGGAATGCAATTCAGGCAATTCAAGCCAGATAGCAGGTTCTGGGTAGGGGGTCTGGGTCTCCCAGCCTCTAACAGGAGTTTGTTCTGGGCCTTTTGTAGATAACAGGATGAAAAGGTTACTTTAAGATGAAAAGGTCACTCAGGCCCCTAAATTGGTAACTTTTCAAGAGTAGGCCTGCCCTGTTTGCTGCCTTCTTTCAAGTTGAGTGTGTGTGTGTTTGTGTGTGTATGTATCTTATTTAAAATCATTGATCATTCAGACATAGTTTATATTTGGAATATCATTTCCTTTTGTTGTTGATATTTTTAGGCCACACCTGACATTGTTCAGGGCTTACTCCTGGCCATGCTCAGGAGACCATATGAAGTTCCAGGGATTGAACCAAGGTTGGCTATGTGAAAGGCAAGTCCCTCAATCTCTGTACTATTTCTCAGGCTCATGAATATAAATTCTATTTCATTGATTTTGTATATGTATTTTGTATATGTATTTTCTCTAGGAGAAAGTTAAATGAATATGACCATGTGAAAGCCAAGTCTTTTAATCCCTGTCCTGTTTCTCTGGCACAGGAATGTAAATTCTCTTCCATTATTTTATCTATATGCATTTTGAGCCAGGAGAGATAACTAAGTGAATGCTTTATGTGTGGGAGGCCCTGGTTTGATCCCTAGTACCACATGACCCCTGAGCATTATTGGAAGAAACCCCCAAACACAGAGCTGGGACTATTACCTAAGTACCAGCAGATGCAGTACAAAAAATCAGAAAAGCATATATGTTTTGACGCAAGTATCATATTATGCTATTGCTGTAAATTTGTGGTTAGTTTTATAATCAGGAGTGAGCCTTCAAACTTGTTCTTCAAGATTGTTTGACTATTCTGGCTCACTGGCAGTTTCATACACATTCTAGGGTTTAACCTGTCAATTTCTACAAAAAAAGGCAAGTGGATTTTAATAGGGACTATAGATAGTTTGCATATCAATATGGTTTTTCACCCTAGTAATATCATCTAATCTATGAATATACAATGCTTTTCTTTTTTCTTTTTCTTTCTTTTTTTCTTTTTTTGGTCACACTCGGCAATGCTCAGAGGTTACTCCTGGCTCTGCACTCAGGAATTACTCCTGGAGGTGCTCGGGGACCATATGGGATGCCAGGTATTGAACCTGGGCCAGCATGGGGCCGCTGCAAGGCAAATGCCCTACCGCGGGGCTATCACTCCGCCCTACCGCCGGGATGCCCTGGTGTCCCCAACAGTGCCGGGAAGTGAGTTCCCTTCTACCTCCAAAGCCGGGCAGAGAATGGGTGAAGACTCAGGAATCCGATGCAGTTTAAAAAGGACTTTACTGATATAGAATGACTGCATTCATTAATACGACATAAATAGATACCAGTGTTTTACTAAATGTGGGAAATGGTAATGGCAGATTAAGACTCACCATTGAATATACACAAAGAGACTTAAGTGATAAACTCTAAATACCTGCAGGGCTAGCCACAATGTGTAAAATAAGAGGCTGAGCGATGCAGAGACAGAGAGACAGAGAGAGAAAGAGAGGAAACTGGGGTATCTGCTATTAAGGCAGCATGGGGTGGGCAGGAGGGGGTAAGTACATTGGTGGTGGAAATGGGGCACTGGTGGAGGGATGGGTGCTGGTATACTGTATTACCAAGAACCAATTATGATCACCTTTGTAATTGTATGTTTCACTGTGGTATAATAAAAAATAAAAAAAAATAAAAAAAAAAAAAAGAAAAATAGAAGACTTGGGGGACTAGAAAAAAAAAAGGACTTTACTGGGGCCGGAGCGATAGCCCAGCGGGTAGGGCGTTTGCCTTGCACATGGCTGGCCCATGGCGGCCTGGGTTCGATCCCCGGCATCCCATATGGTCCCCCGAGCACCGCCAGGAGTAATTCCTGAGTGCAGAGTCAGGAGTAACCTCTGAGCATTGCCGGGTGTGACCCAAAAAAAAAAAAAAAAAAAAAAAAGGACTTTACTATCATAGGTTCCAATATACAATCCTAGAGTAGGGAAAACCTCCGGACTCTGGGTTCCCAGCTAGGCCCCAGCTAGGTGTAGACCAAGATGGCTGCCACCACGTGTTGAGGCCCAACAGAAAATGGAGAGAACGAAGAAGCAAAATGCCAAGGGAAGCCGAAATGGCAAAAAAAAGGGGAAAAAGAGAGAGGTTCTTTCTTCTTGCAGCTTATTTTATAGCTAGAAATCCGCCCCAAACTCCCAGCCCAGCCCAGAATGGGCTGGGCTATCTAGAAATGAAAACAGGAAAATAGCTCTATAGAAATGTAGCAACTTCAGGAGACCTTCTGGCTGTTTACAAGGACCCAGAACTAATTCAAAGCCTCCTAGCAGAGCTGGGAGGAGCTATAAGCTAAATGTAACTTCCCTGGCAGGAAGGGTCAAATGCCCTCAGGTAATTTCTCCCAGCACCTCACCTAATGTCTTTTTATATGCTAATGTCTTGAGCCAAGATCTGCCTGGAAAAGCCTTTATAGGGTAGAGAAGGGGGTTTCTGAGATGGTATGTCTCTCTGTACCAAAGACTATACTAATGCCAGTTAAATATCTCTCCAAGCCTTCACAAGAATCTCATCTGTACTTCATGGTAGTTTTGTATTTTAGTTGCCTTTTGAGTTATCAGGGAGCCATGCTTGCTTGCTTGGAGGCAAACAGCATTTCTCTCTGGTCTAATTACTTAGAGATCCAACGTGGCCAGGCAAATATGCTGGTAAGATCTAGCTAGTCCCACGATGATTGTGGTAGCATGAGAGAATATTTATACCAGCCAGTACAGAATACATGGTCAGATAAACTGCCACATTTAGACTACCCCCTTATCTACGAAGTGATTTTCAGGGAGGCAATCCAGAGCAGATGCAGAGGCTTTTAGAGGAGTCCTGCAACACCCTACAAAACCTTTTCATTGGCTTAGATATTCTTTATCCTTTGGTTTATTATTTTTGAATAACTGTCAACAACAGTGTTGTTTGTTCTCTTGCTGTATAGCTATTGCAGCTGCACCACCACCACTGTCTCTATTTCTCTACTGGTTCACCCCACTCCTCCCAACCTGGCCCAGTCTCGTTGGGAATCTCAGTTCTGTGCCAGAGTTCAAAGACTTGTTTTATTTTTAAAACTGTCCCTTCCCTTTCTGTTGGAGTTCACCTTGTTCACGGCCCTACTTGCTAGCCCGGGGTTTTGCATTGTAAATGAAAGGTTGCTTCTCATTCCTGTTTGCCCTTTACATATGCTTGTGCTAGTAAAAAAGGTTTTTGTATAGACACAGGAAGACAGTTAAGGCTATCCATTTGTGATATAGAGTTAATCATCTCAGAATTAGTTACTCCTGAGCGTCTCTCATGTTTCTTAACTTAAATTCTCCATTGTCCTTAGATTGATTCTAATTCCTTACACCTCAAATGGAAGATCTCACCATGTGACTGGATGGACCCAAAGGCAAGCCATGAGTAAACAACCCTGACATCAATATGGAATGGACTAGATGTCCAGAACAAAATTATAAGATAGAGCAAGGTCATGGAACAAACTCTGTCTTCACCCAAAGATAAACAATAGATCAAAAGGACCCTGTGGTGATCAGGAATAAAAACAAGCTGGCTAAAGGAATGTAGTCTGCACTATTGGTGAGATGTCCCTAGGAATGGCCAATCTATAAGTTTAGTTCTGGATATAGATAAATGTCTGTCTCTCTTACTGTGCTTAAATGACTAGAAATGTTATTGAAACGAATGTTTATCAGTCAAGAATAAGAGAAAACAACATGCCTGGGGTTCCACCCTCATCTTCTGCAGGTCTACCTATAGTCCCAGGAGCTGGGGTGAGGCTCCCTGGTGGCTTTGCCTCCCAAGGGGAAGCTGTCTCTCACCTCATTGTTTCAGGATTAGAGGCTTTTGCCTCCCTGTAACTCCCTTCCCCCATCCTTTTGTAAAGTATCTATCTCTGGCAGACTAAACTTGAGTGGTTTGAGTGGTTTGAGTGGGGTGTGTGTGTGTGTGTGTGTGTGTGTGTGTGTGTGTGTGAGTGTGTGTGTTTGTAGTTAGGTGGAATGAGGAGTGAGTGGACATAAACTAAAAGCCCTAGATTTTCTAGAGTCTGTGGTCTTGTTCTTTTGTCCATGGGCTGGGGGGGTTTGTAGGGGGGATGGCAGTCAGTCCCAAATGGGGCTAGGAAACCTGCCAGAACCCAATATCTTTTGGGGATCCTGATGAGCCCAACACCTTTCTTTGTTTCCTTATATACTAGAAGAGTGAATTCATTTGAATTTTTTTCCTTCTCTTCTGACTTTTTTTTCACTCACCCTTTGTTTCTATCCAAGATATAGCAAACACCTCAATTTTATCTTTTCTTACAGCTGCGTATATATGATGTATAGCTGCTACAATTCCTTTGTCTGTTTATCTGTCACTGGACATTGGGTTTCTTACCAGATCTTGGCTATTGGAAATGACGCTGCCAGGAATCTAGAGCTATGTGCATCTTTTTGAATTAATGTTTCTTTTTCCCTTGCTTTTGGTCACACCCCGCGATGCTCAGGGGTTACTCCTGGTTCTGCACACAGGAATTACTCCTGGCAGTGCAAAGGGGTCCATATGGGATGCTGGGGATCCAACCTGGGTTAGCTGCATGCAAGGCAAATGTCCTCCCTGCTGTACTATTGCTGTGTTCTCTGGAGAGATGCAAGGAGTGGTACCACTGAGTCACATGGAAGGCCTATTTTTCACTTCTGAAAAGTTTTGTGCTGTTTTTCCATTGAGGATGAACCAGATGATGGTCCCAGCAATACCAAGTGAGCGTTCTTTTGCTCCACATTCCCACCAGCACGATTTTATTTGGATAGTTTGATATAGGCCATTCTCACTGGTGTGAGTGTGACTAGACATCTCATTTTCATTTTGACTTACGTTTATTCAATAATCAATGATGATTGATTACTTTTTTTTTTTGCTTTTTGGGTCACACATGGCGATGCTCAGGTTACTCCTCGCTCTGCACTCAGGAATTACTCCTGGCAGTGCTCGGAGGACCATATGGGATGCCGAGGATCGAACCCAGGCCGGCACAGGCAAACGCCCTACCTGCTGGGCTATTGCTCCGGCCCGATTGATTACTTTTAATATACCAGTTGGCCATCTGTATGTCTTCTTTGAGAAGTCTCTGTTTAACTATTTTCCTATTTTTAACGGGACCATCTGGATGACTGGGGTTGTCTGCATGCAAGGCAAGTACCCTGCCTGCTGTACCCTACCTGCTGTTTTCAGCTCTATTTTCTGCATGCCAACAACTGGATTTTATCTTTTCTTCTAGCTGAGTATATATTGTGTATAGAGGCTACAATTTCTTTATCTACTCATCTGTCATTTGGCGTTGGGCTTGTTACCGATCTTGGTAGTGATGTAGGCAGGTGGGGGTGTAGAGCCTGATGGCAAAGAACTATCACCATTAGGCTGTCACCTTTTGGAACCAGGAATGAAGACTTGATAGGACCCATTAATCAACAATAGACCCTGAGAAAGCTGGATCCACCTTCTTCCTACCAGACCTTAGCCCCTCATCAAACTTCCATGGCCCAGCAGAAGATTCCAGAGTATCTCAGCCCAAAGGGATAAAAGATCCCTTTGGACACTGGTGGAGGAATGGCTGCTGGAATACTGCATTACCAAGAACCAATTATGAACACCTTTGTAATTGTATGTCTCCACGGTGGTATAATAAAAAATTTTTAAAAAAGCGCCCCTTTGGAAATCAGTCTGGGCTCCCTTTCTGCCTCTGGAGCAGCCCGCTTCTCCCCTCTTGAGAAGTGTACTCTCTCTCTCTCTCTCTCTCTCTCTCTCTCTTTCTTCTCTCTCTTTCCTCTTTCCCTCCTCCTTCCCCATCCTAAAATCTCCTTAATAAAGCCTGTTTTACTTCACTGCTCGTCGACTCCTGAAAATTTTTTTTTTGGTGAGGAAGACAAGAACCCTGACGAAACCCTGGGTAAGGCCTAGAACTGACTTTCCTTTCCTGCAAAGAGCAATTCCTTGCTCCAGCCTGAGACCGTGGTTCCCCCGAGAAATCTTGGGTGGTGGGGATCAACTCCTGTGCCTAGAGATCAAGCTGACATCAGGTGTGGCTTGACGGCCACCTCATGGGGCTGGTGGGGCTCAGGCCCACGCCGCAGGGGCTCAACGCAGACTTTATCAGACCTCAGCCTGCCCAGCGGGTCCTGGGTGGCAGAGGCAGCTGGGGGAGAAAGGGACCATCTCTCTCCCTTCCGGCCTCACATAAGCCATAAGCATGGGGTCCATCTACGCCAGTAGTGTAAGAGGAAGCCTCAGTTTCCCCTTGCCAACCTGAGAGAAGCCCACAGTTTCTCCTTGCCAACAGTTTCATTTCTCCCCATTGACCCACCCCACCTCATCCTAAGGCCTATTCTTTAACGTTCCTGGTTTCCCCAGGACCAAACAATTCTGTCTGGAACCAGGAGTCACAAGACTAAGATAATAATCAATACCTGAGTAGATTGTCTGAAACACCCAATCCAGCCAGACCATCCTGAAGATTTCCGGCATTTTCTGTAATACCTGGTTGATAATAATGCAGGAGGCCTTTAAAAGAGCCTACACAATATCCCTTACTTTAACTTAGTCCTATACTAAGTTCCTCCCTGCAAGGGGAGTCCCTTTCCTTTCGCCTCTACTTTCCAATAAACTTTTCTACTTTCTAATTCTGAGTCTGAGCATCTTTTATTATTCAATATTTTCATTTTTTGAAAATATTGAAGAATCTGGGAATTGCAATCAAACACAGAGACCAGCCGCCTCGGCTTCTGCCTCATCTGCATCATTAGCAAGTACTTGTATGCAAGGCTAATACCCCAATGTTGGGTTCTGAGCTGCTAGCCTAGGGTCCAGCACTTTTCCCGCCACAAGGCCCTAAGGGCAGGACTCCAGAAATGGGCCCTGCCCATATGGTTACACCCAAGACATCTGTGCTTATCAGAGCTAAGGTGAGGCAGATGTGCCTGGTCTTCTGACCTCTGATCACTTGGTCACTTGATCACTTGACATCCCGTTGTTCATCAATTTGCTAGAGCAGGGCCAGTAACATTTCCATTTGACTCTATCACGTGCCAGTGTAGCACAGTGGCATCTGGTTGCTTCAGGAATACGAAGAGCCTCAAACCGTTCGTTCAGAGTCTTTACGAAGAAGTCTGACCATCTTGTAGGTGGGCGGCCACGTGATCTTTTGACATCCCGTGGGATCCAATTGGTAATGGCTCTAGTCCAGTGGTCATCTCCAAATCACATTACATGTCCAGCCCATCTGATTTTCGATGTCTTGGCAAATGAGACAGCGTTCCTGATTCTGGAACAGCGACGAAGGTCGGAACTCCGGATTCCTTCTCTCACTTGAGTGACGTGTGATATTCCAAGCATAGCTCTTTTCGATTCCTCTCTGAGAGACCCAAATAGCATTCTCATCCTGCTTTCATAGGGCCCAGCTCTCTGAGGCATATGTTTTTTTTTTAAATATTTTATTACACCACCATGTGATATACAATTACAAAGATGTTCATGTTTGGGTTTCAGTCATACAGTCTTCCAGCACCCATCCCTCCACCAGTGCCCATCTCCCACCACCAATGTCCCCACTTCCCCTCCCCCCCTCCCCAGCCTGCCTCTATGGCAAGTTCTTTATCTCTTCTCTCTCTCTCTTTCTTTCTCTCTTCTCTTACACATTGTGGATTGCAATACATACATTTAGAGATTATCATGTATATCTTTTCTCCCATATTCAATGCTCAGTTCTAGGCTGGCATTATCACTTTTGACAAATATTTGCACACTGTTCCCTTCTCTGTCTCACCTAACCTCTGATTCCTACATGTCCGTGGTAGATTCCACCTTTTTTTTTTTAATTGAAAGATGCTCATGTAGAGTCTTGGTTCCACAGGGTTCCAACACGCACCCTCCACCCAAACCCATCTCCCACCACCAATGTCCCGTCTCCCTCCCCCCTCTCGCACCCCAACCACCTGGCAGGCTCTGCATGTCATTTCCTTCCTTTCTATATCTCCCTCCCAACAACTTTCCTGCTCTTCGTGGAATGCAGTGCACCAAAAGACATCACTGTTTCACCACCCTAGTGGCCCAGCGCGGCTGCAAGTGGCCGCGCAACCTGGGCTCAAACTGGTTTTGCTCTGTTCCTCTGGTCGTGAGGCAGTTTCCCAGCGTCCGGACAACGAAAATGGTGGCTAGTGTGATGGACGAAGTCTCATCCCGGCTGCTTCTGGGACCCCCCGGGGGCGACGGGCCCACTCCCCAAAGCCCATCTTCCCTCCTCGGGGTTCCATGGTCAGCTAGGCCCGGCGCGAGCCGAGCTCCAGTCTGAGGCATATGTTAATGCAGGGAGAATGATGGAGTCAAAGAGATGTGCCCAGAATCGGAGGTTCTTTGTCTTTTTAGCTATTTCTTCAATGCTTTTGAAGGCATTCCATGCTGCTCTCTTCCTGTGCAGCTCAGGTTTTTTGTCATTAATCATGTTGACTTCTCGACCTAGGTACACATAGCTGCTGCATTCAGAGATGTTTGTTCCATTGAGAGTGAATGGGGCCTCTGGAACTAGTTCATTTTTCATGAACATAGTTTTGTTGAGATTCAGCTGTAGACCTATCTTTCCTCATTCTCAGTCGAAGTCAGCCAGCATTTGAGCGGCTTGGCTAATGTTTGGTGTTAGAACAATGTCATCAGTGAAGCGTAGGTGGTTTGTTTAGTTGCCGACCATCTATCTTCACTCCCATTCCTTCCCATTCTAATTGTCGCATGATGTTCTCAAGGGTGGCACTGAAGAGTTTTGGTGAAATGGTATCACCCTGCTGAATCCCTCTTTTGACATCGATGATCACTTCTTTGTAGAATGGTGAGATCCTGGTGGTGAATCCGTAATACAGCTCATGAAGGATCTTGATGTATTGGGTTTGAACGCCCTGTTTGGCTAGGGCTTCGGTGACCACGCCAGTCTCCACAGAATCATAGGCTTTCTTTAAATCAATGAACGTGAGACAGAGTGGTATCCTGAACTCCCTACAAACCTCAATGAGCTTGGTTACCGTGGGGATATGGTTGATTGCACTGAATTTTTTTTCGGAAGCCAGCTTGCTCGCATGGTTGCCCTTCATCTAATGTTCTACCAATCCTGTTCAGGATGACTCGAGTGAACAGCTTGTAGGTGACACACAAGAGGCAGATGGGGCGATAGTTGCCAATGTTGTGATGTCTCCCTTCTTGCACAGTAGAACTGTCCTGCTGGTTTTCCAATGGGAGGGCACCTTGCATTCAGACAGGTAGCGTGGGAAGAGCCGAGCTAGTGTATTGATGAGTACCAATGGCAGATTCTTCATGTGTTCGGGTCTGACTTTGTCTGGACCTGGTGCTGTTCCCTTCTTTACTGACGAAATAGCATGTTGGATTTCAGAAGGGAGAATGTTGGGAACGACATATCCATCCTGCAGAATTTGATATGTGGGCAGGTGGACATGGCTATCAAAGAGATCTGAGTAGGAGTCATGGATAATCTCCATTGCCTTTCTGGAAGATGTGATAGATCCATCAGGACGTTGGAGGGCAGTCATCTTGGTCTTATAGTTGGTGAAGGACAGACAGGTGTTGCGAATGCTTTTCCCAGCTTCTGCTGCATCTTCCAGTATTTCTGCTCTTCTCTCTTTGAGAGAAGAGCAGAAATAGCTAGCGATAAAGGAAGACCTCTGATCACAGGGATATGTAAATCAATGATCATTACTTTGAAAATGTTACCTTGCAAACGCTAAATCTATGACTGTCATTTGTTGTGAAGATTGTTATCTGTTACTATGGCCCAGGAGCTTTGCAAATGCCCTGTGATTTGTGCTTGTACCCCTCCACTCAAATATTGTATAAAAGGCTTAAACTGTGTTCAGTAAATGGAGTACTGCTATCCAGAACTCCCTGCTGCATTGGTGCCGCTTCTTTCTTTCTTTCTTTCCTTTCTCAGCAGCAGTGGCAAGGCAGAGTTTCTCCTAAGTCCATCCCTCTCCTTTTTTCCGCAGGGGATGAAATCCGGCAAGATCTAGATCTTCCTCATTTGTGCTGGGGGGCTGCTGACCAGGGGCCCCCGACACCCCAACTTTGTTTATAACCTCTGAATTTTATGTCTCTTACCCATTTTCCTGTTACACATTATCTGGTAAGTTCTTTTTAGAACACCAAGTTCAGCCTATCTAGCCAAAGAGTTTATCTTCCCCAGAATTAGCAACTTGGTCAGTGTCCTGTTCTGCCTTTGTTCTCTTACCAGTACTTCTTCACCTATGAACAATAACGTGTTGGGTAAGAAGCTCCAGACCTCGTTCCTCTCAACTGTAATAAGACACGAGCACATCACAGGCTCCATCTTAATCCTCACAGCAGCTTTTTGAGGTGGTGGGGATCAGCTTCCATGCCTAGAGGTCAAGCGGACATCAGGTGTGGCTTGATGGCCACCTCATGGGTCTGGTGGGACTCAGGGCCACGCCCGTGCAGGGGCTCATCGCAGACTATCAGTCTTTAGCCTGCCCAGTGGATCCCAGGCAGCAGAGGCAGCTGGGGAGAGAAACGACCATCTCTCTCCCTTCCCGCTTCACATAAGCCACCCATGGGGTCCACAAACATCAGTAGCAAATACTTGCATGCAAGGCAAATGCTCCACCTGCTTTTTTTTTCAACTGTACACGCTACAGTTCTAGATTTAGTAAGTGCATTCTGAAATATGAAAATAAAAGATCAACTGCTCACTACATGGGAATGAAATTACAAACACTGACCTGCTTAGACAGATGTGGTGCCTCTAACGCGCCATCCCCTGGTTCCTTAGGGGTGACCGAAACTTTCCTAGCAGCTACTGGTCGTATTCAGGAGGGTCCCTATAAATGGCACAATTTTCTTCATAACCCACATGTCTAAAACTTTTAAATTATCTGATGCTGCCAACTGTTTGCCACTTGTCTTCCCATTGTTCATCAATTTGCTCGAGCGGGCGCCAGTAACATCTCCATTCGTTGGGAATGAGGTCCACTATTGTTTCTGTTTTTGGCATATCAAATATACCATGGGTAGCTTGCCAGGCTCTGCCATGACTCTGGGTTCATCCCAATCTTTTTCTATGTCAGATCATCAATCAACCAGGGCCCACGGGGCAGTACCCTGGGTGTAGACAAGCCTGTCTCCTGTCTGCCACCTGCCAATGCATCTGAGAACCACAGCCACACCTGCAACACCCCTAGGGGCAGCCACCTGTTGTTTTTAACCTCTGAATTTTATGTCTCTTACCCAACTTCCTGTTACACATTATCTGGTAAGTTCTTTTAGAACACCAGTTCAGCCTATCTAGCCAAAGAGTTTATCTTTCCAGATTTAGCAACTTGGTTTCAGTGTCCTGTTCTGCCTTTGTTCTCTTACCAGTACCTCTTCACCTATGAACAATAATGTGTTGGGTAAGAAGCTCCTGACCTGTTTCCTCATCTGTAGTAAGTCACGAGCACATCACAAGCCCCATCTCAATCCTCACAGCAGCATTTTGAGGTACAAAGGTATTAATCTCCTTACTTCAAAATGAGAAAACTGAGGCACAAACTTTTTACATTTTCCCAATGTCTCATGGCTCATAATGTGGGAATTGAGTGCTCTTTAAATCTAAGATTGTGTTCTTGAACATGAATGCTCCAATTAGTTTTTTTTGGTTGCTAAGAACCTCAGATGGATGTAAGTTGACTTCCTTAATCCAAATCTCTCTTTATTAGTAGACTACAATCTGATGACAACAGAAAAAAACAAAAAACAACCCAAAAACAAAAAAGAAAGAAAACATGCTATACACAGGATGATAAATAGATAAATATCCAATCCATATCTGAATTTTTCTCCTGGACTTTTTTTTACCAAAATGGATACTTCCTTCTAAGATTCAGGAATCATGGTTTGGCCTTGGACTTCCTGCCATTAATGAAATTAATTTTTAATGATATTCTCAATCTGTAACTTAACAATTTCAATATTTTTCTCAAATAGTATATGTTGAAGAGACTTACATGATAAACCCTAAATGTCTGCAGGGCTAGCCGCAATATGTAAAAAGAAGGGGGGAGAGAGATGCAGAGACAGAGAGAGAAAGAGAGGAAAAGGGGGTACCTGCTACTGAGGCAGCCTGGGGGTGGGCGGGAGAGGGTGTGGGTAAACTGGTGGTGGTGATGGGCCACTGGTGGAAGGATGGGTGCTGGAATACTGTATTACCAAGAACCAATTATGAACACCTTTGTAACTGTATGTTTCACTGTGGTATAATAAAGAAAAAAGAATAAAGAAATAAAGAAAAAAGAGAGAGAAAAATAGTTTATGTTGATAAGTAAATTTAGCAGTAAGGCTAATTTCACTGTATTTAGAAAAATAGTTTATGCTGACAAGTAAATTAACAAGAGTATGCCACCCGCACGGTAAGCCTGGCAAGCTACCCGTGTCGTATTTGATATGCCAAATACCAGTAACTACTATATTAGGTCATTCCCATGACCTAATATAATGGTTTGAGGCTCTTTATGTTCCTGGAGCAAGAAGATGCCCTTGGGTTCTACTAGCATGAGACAGGACATATTGGAGATGTTACTGGTGCCTGCTCGAGCAAATCGATGATGAACGGGAAGATAGTGATAGTGATAGTGAAATATACAGCAGACTTTCCTGGATTCAACTACGCAAAGTGGAAAACTGGAAGCTGCTTGGTGTAGTTGAGGGTCTTGAAAATCCTATGGGTCAGTGTCGGGGATGCTGCCGGGGTCCCCAACAGTGCCAGGTGCGAGTTCCCTTCTACCTCCCAAGCCAGCAGGGAATGGATGAAGACTCAGGAATCGGATGCAGTTTTAAAAGGCTTTACTTATCACAGGTTCAGGCATACAAATCCACCACAGGGAAAACCCTGTGTTTAGGATTCCTGTCAAGAACCCCAGCCACATGTAGGCCAAAATGGCAGCCACCACTTGTAAAGGAAGAGGAGACAAAGATAAGACTCCCAAGAAGGGTGCGAGCTCACAAAGAGAGAGCCCAAAAAAGAGCGCGAGGGCCAGAGCGATAGCCCAGTGGTAGGGCATTTGCCTTGCACGCGGCCAGCCTGTGCCTGGCGCCTGGGTTCGATCCCCCGGCATCCCTTATGATCCCCTGAGCACTGCCAGGAGTAATTCCTGAGTGCAGAGCCGGGAGTAACCCCTGAGCATCGCCGGGTGTGACCCAAAAAAGCAAAAAAAAAAAAAAATAAAAAAAGAGAGGGTGAGAACAGGTCAGGACCTATAGGAAAAAGGTTATACCTTGAGTTTCCTACGTATTTGTAAGTGTAAAGGCCCTAAGGTGGCATGTATGTATAAAATACGCACAACACTGAAGTCAAAGTACCTTGGGACTTTTGACTCTGCACTTCCTTGCTTTCCATCAGTCCTTAAACTAAGAACTAAGCAAGTGTTTTGTTTTTTACACATGGGCCAGTCTGACAAAAATCTTAAATTTCATAGTTTTCTTTAATGTTACTAGAATTGACTAAAAACATGATTTTGTTTAGAAAATATTATTTTGAAATATATCTTGAGGCAGTAATATGAATATAACTAAATGCATTAAAGTTTTGGGTTGTAGAGATAGAACAGGGATTAGGGTACTGTCTTGCTGTGACCAACCATGGTTCAGTCCTTGTCACCACATACGTCCTCCTGAGCCAACCAGGAGTGACTCCTGAGCACAAAGCCAGGAGTAAGAACTGAGCACTGCTGGCGTGGCTCAACTGCCACCCACCAAGAAGACCCCCAGAATATACTATGAATAAAACCAATGAAACCATTTCATTGGTTTGTGACAATATACTTCATTGAGTGCTTTGTACTTGAAAGTTGATGAGATTAGATTGATTGAATCAAGGAACAGGTCAGTCACAAAAGTTAATTTCTAAGAGTAATTAGCCATTTTAGTGAAAAGTTTCTAAAAAAATTAAGCCATAAAGCCAATGATCAATAAATAAATACTCTAAAAGAAAATTATCTGAATTCAGACTCTGCAAAAAACACATTAGTAAATTTATAATATGGTTATTAACAAGATATACGTTAGGTCAGTTGATCTAGATATATATGTTTTGTTCTGCTTTATATATGAGACTAAAATTGAACTGGGACTGGAGAGATAGTATAGCAGATAAAGTTTGCCTCAGTGACCCCTGAGCAGTGCTGGGTGTTACCCCAAAACCAAAATAGAAAAAGAAAACAACTGAGCCTGGAAAATTCAACCAAGCACATTTGTGCATATAATTTCAAAACTAAAAATCACTAATACAACTTTTTTTTTCTTTTTTTGGGTCACACCCGGCAATGCTCAGGGGTAACTCCTGGCTCTACACTCAGGATTTACTCCTATAGGCCCTTGGGGGACCATATGGGATGATGGGGGAATCGAACCCAGGTCAGCCGCTTGCAAGGCAAACTCCTTACCCGCTGTGCTCCGGCCCCAACTAATACAACATTTGAAAGAGATTTACACTCTGCACTGAATGTAATGTGGTTCCTGTCTAATTTGTTAACTGCTTTCTGTTATTCAGTAACTCAGGAAACCTTGGACTGAGAGAGAGAAGTTCAAAATCTTTCTTATAATTTCACCTCTGTTTTCTTCAATTTACATTCCTCTTCAGGCTGATGGGAGTCTTCCTGTTCATCATCGATTTGCTCGAGTGGGCACCAGTAATATCTCTATACCTCCTGTCACATGCTAGTGTAGCCCAAGGGCATCTGCTAGCTCCAGGAACATAAAGAGCCTCAAACCATTCCATCAGGTCAGGGAATGAGGTCTATAATTGTTACTGGTATTTGGCATATCAAATACGACATGGGTAGCGTGCCAAGCTCTGCCGTGTGGGTGGGATACTCTTGTAGTCACCTCTAATCTCAAGCATTTATTGATGAACTGTGCATCTGAAAAGCAGCCGGGCGAGCCAGTCTTGTGATCAGCTTTTCTGCAGGGGTGGAGCTCTGACGAGAGGGGAACCGGATGTGGAAAATGGTGGCCCTCATGTGTAGAGGGTCCTCTAGCTTCTTGTGAGGCTCTGCTGGGGTGGCGGGACAGGGCTAGAAACCACATTCCCTCCGGGCGCCTCGTGATCAGTTGGGCACAGGGAGAGCTGGTAGCAGCTCTGGGAGTATTAATTATAATGATTATAATTACAATGATTTATTTTAAACAAAGGAAACGAGGGAGCAAATTGAAGCACATTTGGGATTATTGGTCCTTGTAACCCTAGAAATTACGAGCAATTTGTTTAATTCAATTCTTCCCCACCATTTACAACCAGTTAATTTACTTCATCGCAGTTGAGAGCACTCGGTGCTTTTCTGTTTTATGATCTTAAATGTCATCTGCCTTTTTTTTTTTTTTTTTTGCTTTTTTTTTGGGTCACACCCGGTGATGCTCAGGGGTTTCTCCTGGCTCTGCACTCAGGAATTACTCCTGGCAGTGCTTGGGGGACCTTATGGGATGCCAGGGATCGAACCCAGGCCGTCATGGGCTGGCCGCGTGCAAGGCAAACGCCCTACCCTCTAGGCTATCACTCCGGCCCCAATGTCATCTGCCTTTTTGAGTTGCAAGGGAGTTTGTGCACTGGTTTGCCTGGAGATTAGTCTTATGCTTTCTCCTATGGGAACTTTATGTCTCACTGTGCCTGAGCTATCTTTGTGCCAGCAATAACCTTTCAGACTTCACTGTTCTTTCATCACCCTTGACACGGTGTCCTGAGTGACCAGCTATTGTGCTACAAGCAGTTACAGAGGCAATGAAGAAATGAGAACTGAGCCATGAAATTACAGAGCAGTCTTGTTCTTTCCCACCCACTTCCAGGCGGGTGGTCAGGATTCGAAAGCCCCAGAGACCACAGCACACCCCAGATTCAGCAGAGACTGGGCCATTCTCCCCACATAAGCACACCCATATGGGACCTGCTGGATGGTGGTGTTCAGTCAATGGTTCATTCACTTCACTTCCCGTCACCTCTTGCCAATCTTAGCCCACCTCTGCTTTCTCAGCTTAGACACTCAGCTGATGAACCATCTTAATAGAGTAGAGGCTGTGCCAGGAGAGCCCCCCATCATCCAGCTGCCCCAGCTGCCTCCGCCATAGGTGAACACTGTTTGCCTGACACCAGGTTTACTGCTTCCGCCTCCCCGACCCTCTTTCCTCTTCACTCAGGTCACTC
>JAJIBD010012264.1:0-29853 GCA_021461705.1 Cryptotis parvus
CTGAATTTTAGTATAACTGAAATTTAGTATTGTTTCAAGAATTTTACCCCTAAAACAATGTCCCAAGTTATTTCAGGCACAAAAAACCACAAAGGAACTGTATCACTGTCTTCCCGTTCATCATCAATTTGCTCGAGTGGGCACCAGTAACATCTCCATATGACCTGTCTCACGCAAGTAGAGCCAAGGGCACCTGCTTGCTCCAGAACATAAAGAACCTCAAACCATTCCATCAGGTCATGGGAATGAGGTCTATAACAATTACTGGTATTTGGCATATCAAATACGACACGGGTAGCTTGCCAGACTCTGCCGTGTGGGTAGCATACTCTTGTAGTCATCTAAAAAATCCAGCATTTATCGATGAACTGCGCAGCTGCAAGTGGCCACGCGAGCCGGGCTGTGATAGACTGGTCTGCTGGGTGGAGTTCTGACAAGGGGAAGTCCGGATGTGGAAAATGGAGGCCCCTCATGGAGTGGGGGGGTTGTCTGGCTTGTTGTGAGGCTCTGCTGGGGTGGCGGGCCAGGAGCTAGAACCCTCCATCCGTCCTGAGTGCCTCATGAGCAGCTGGGTACAGGGAGAGCAAGTAGCAGCTCTGCCCCATGTCTCTAAGTCTCCACAGGTCCACAAAGGAACAGATTCAAAAATTATTGAAGAGATAGACAAAATTCTTCATACAATCATTAGTAATTTACTTCTCATGTTATTATTTTTTTTTGTTTTATGGACAACCCCTAGCCATGCTCACACCTAGCTCTGGGCTTAGGAATCACTGCTTCTGCACTAAGGGGACCATATTTGGTGCTAGAGATAGAACCCAGGTCAACTGTGTGAGAGGCAAGTACATTACCTGATGGACAATGTCTCCAACCCCAGTAATTGATCTCTTTTAAAGATGATTGGCATTTTTTACTTTTTTGAAAAGTTCTTGTGATATGTGTGTTTATATTTAGGTGCTACTGTTCAAACCCCAACCTCATGTATGCAAAATATGCACTTTATCTTTGAATCACACCCCCTCCTTTTTTCCATTTTATTTTGTTGGCTTTTTGGGTCACACTGGCAATGCTCAGGGGTTAGTCATGAATTTGCTCTCAATAATTACTCCTGGCAGTTCTAGGAGGACCATATGGGATGGCAGGGATTTAGCCTGGTTGGCTGTGTACAAATTCCCCTACCCACTGTACTATTGCTCTGGACCCACTGTTCACATTTTAAACCCACACCCTCTTTTTTTTTGTATTTTACTTTTTAAAAAATTATTAGAACACTGTGAGCCATATAAGTACAAAACTGTTCATGATTAGGTTCCAGTCACATAGTGTGCCAGCACCCATCCCTCCACCAGGCACATTTCCCACCACCAATGTCCCGATTCCTTCCCCACTCCCCCACCCTGCGTCTGTGGCAAGCACTTTTGCCTCCTCTCTCTCTCTCTCTCTCTCTCTCTCTCTCTCTTCCTTTACACATTGACTTGTAATTCATACATTTAGAGGTTATCATGCATATCCCTTTGCCTACATTTTATGCTCAGTTCTAGGCTTGTATTATCATTTCCAACACTTATTAGCACACTGGTCCTTTCTTTGTCTTACCTAACCTCTGACTCCTACACACTTGCTGCAAATTCCACCCACTGACAAATCCTCCTGATCCATGTTTTGCCTGGCCTTGGTATTAGTATCATACTATTTTTTATATCCCACAAATGATGCAATCATTCTATATCTGTCCTTTACCCTCTGGCTAATTTCACTCAACATGATCCTCTTCATATCCATCTATTTATAGACAAATGTCATAACTTCATTTTTCCTAACAGTTGTATAGTATTCCATTGTGTAGATATACCACAGTTCTTTATCCAGTCATCTGTTCTTGGGCACTCAGGTTGTTTCCAGATTCTGGCTATTGTGAATAGTGCTGCTATAAACATAGAAAGGCAGATGGTGTTTCTTCTATGTGTTTTGATCTCCCAGGGTATATTCCTAGGAGTGTTTTGCTGGGTCAAAGGGAGCTCAATATCTAGGTTTTGGAGGAATGTCCATATTGTTTCCCAAAAAGGCTGTGCCAGTCTACATTCCCACCAACAATGGATGAGTGTCCCTTCCCCCCCCCACACATCTGTGGCAAGACTGGTTGTTCTTGCTCTTTTGAATGTTTGCCAGTCTCTGTGGCCACCACCCTTTTTTAAAGCCTAATTGAGGAGCTGGAGATATAGCATAATGGGTAGGGCATTTATCTTGCATGCAGCCAACCAACTCAGATTTGATCCCGAGCATCCCATATGATCCTCCAAGCACACCAGGGAGTAATTCCTGAGTGCAGAACCAGGAGTAAATCCTGAGCATCTCCAGGTGTGACCAAAACAAAACAAAAATCTGTTGTATTAGCTCTTAGAGGAAAAGTCACACCACCGACTACTTTCTTTTATTTTAGTTGCATTATATGTAACGGAACACAAATCCATTTCCCCTATGTTTTCTGAATATGTATCATGCGACTAACTCCATGCACATGCATAGTGGGCCAAGGGAACTGGGTACACCCTAAGAGCTCACATCAGCACCTTCAAACCATCAAATCTGTTCTTGCAATAAAATTCCATTTACCTTCGTATAATGTGTTCTGTCTTTTCAAGATTCCTCAACATATGTGGCTTTGCTATTTGTTCTACGAGATAGTTGCTCTGAATTCACATGCGGTTAACCACCGAGAGCCACAGACGGACCTCCTGGACAGCATTTGGCTTGCATGTGGCTGAGTTATGAATTATTAGGCAGGGAGCAGCAAGTGTTGGCAGGGTAACTGGAGTTCAGCCTCTGAAAGCCAGCAGAGAGATCGCATGAGAGCATGGGTACCAGAGAGCAGCTCTTGCTTTCCTGGCCTTTATAGAGATGCAATTTTCCTATGGCCTGTGTTGATTTATTAGCAGAGCGGCAGCACATCTAGCTGCAGCAAGTTTCTTTTCATCCCAGAATTTATAGCCACCCCTTGGCATAGATCTTATCTCACGAATGAAAGCTGTATGGAAACCAATGATGGATGGCCAGGCTCGTTACAGTACACGGTGGCAGACATGCTTTACAGAGCAAGTAAGTGAATCTTGTATAATGCTGCACAATTAAGTATTTGTAACTCAGCCAGCCTGAGTCCTTAATGAGCTTGGCGTTGACTACATATAGAAACTTTTCCAAAAAGTTTTTTTGAATGAAGCGAACAAGATGAACAGCTGTGGCTGTTACTTTTATCTCTCTGGACACACCAGATTACCCTCAGCAGTCTATGGGAAAGCAAAGACAAATCTCTCTTGCCACAACACTATATAGAGCCCCAGTTCCATGGTGAACTCAAATTTTTGTGCCAGCCATGTTTGACTGGGGAATGGCGAGTCACGTTCATACTTTATAGAAGAGAATTCAGCATTATAGAGCAGTGATGTTATTCAAAATTTATTCCTTCTCTAATTTTTCATCTCAGTTCCCATAGGAAAATCACTGCTGAAATATAGATCCAGACAGTCAAGCAACAACAACAACAACAAAAAAAGGGATGAAAAATTACAGTTTAGTTCAAAGGAAAGAACAATTTTTAAACCAAGACTTAAATATGTCTCTGAAAACATGTAATGTGATTTTTTTCTCTTCCTTGTAAGTACTTTTAGACCTTTGTGCTATTCCCACTAACTCTAGTACATGATGTGAATATGGGTGGCTGCTGTAGAAAACAAAACATACTAAAATATCGTCTTATAGAATAACCCAGAATTGGGCTCAGAGGGATAGTACAGTGGTTAGGGCGTTTGCCTTGTCTGTGACTAACCTGGGCTCCAAGCCCTACCCAGGTTCTGAGCGCAGAGGTTGAGTGCAGAGTCTGAATGCAGAGCCAGGAGTAAGCCCTGGGCACAGCTGGGTGTGGCCTACAAACAAACAAACAAATCAAAAATGCATTAAACCTGTGCACTGGTGGAAGGATGGGTGCTGCAACACTGTATGACTAAAATGCAATCCTGAATGGCTTTGTAACTGTCTATCCTATGGTGATATAATAAAAAAAAAATTAATGAGCGATGACAATGCATAGAGCTCATCCAAAGCACTGAGTTATTTTCTTCTGCTAGTCTCCCCATTATTTCTACTTACAACAAACATTTTTCCTTTCCTCCCACATGAATTAAAAATTTGTACCAGTATTAAAGTAGACTTGAGACATAGTCAGAAAAATGAAGCTCCGTGTTCTTCACCTCTTTCAGAAGTTTTTCCACGTGTCAGAGCTTGTTTGCTGCAAATGTATTTCTAAACGCATTGCAAATGCGTGAATAATAGGTTCTTCCGATTATTAATCAATGTCTAATAAGAGCTCCAGCAACATTTAAAATGATGATGTGTTGTGCATGGTTTAGTTCAAAAGAAAATTGATGAGCATGCTAGAGGAATCAGCGGAGGACAACTAGGGAACACCGGGCAGCCCTCCAAGAGCTGGAAGCCTTCCGTCAAGTCCTGAGTGATTGAGAAGTTGCCGTCTCACAAATCACCTTCTCTTCCTTCTGCTTCAGTCTCCAACTTCATAGCGTCACTTTGGCAGGTGGTAAATGATGGATGGTGTGAATGCCGTGGCCCACCCAGGACATAGAGTCCTTGGCAAGCTCCGCAACTTGTCAAGTTTTGCTCCCCATCTAATCAGAGAAAATTTCCTTCCAGCCCAGAAGCTTAAGCCAAAAAAGGAAAACAGAATGTCTTAGCTATGTTTGGTATCCGGCAGGAAAAGGGGCTGTTTGTCTTGGATGAAGTCTGCTCTGCCTTTATACCTTGAGTTGGCTCTGCCCCACCCACCACTGGGTCATCCTCTTTCTCCTTAAATTGGTGATAAATCTTTGAAACACATGGGAGGTGGGTAATAAAATCTGTTTTCACCAAACTTCAATATCGTAAACTTCTCTGTAGAGATTCTTGAAACTAATATGTACATAAATTTCCCAGAGTATCAAGAAATGCCTTAATTTTTATTTTGTGCCTATGTCTGATATTATTTGGCCCAAAGTAGTTAAATAAGCATGTACTGAATAACTGAATTGGGGTGAGTGAATTAATCAATTAATAAGTGGGGGGCTGGAATGATAACACAGCAGGGGAGGATGTTTGCCCTTGCACATGGCTGACCCAGGTTCGATCCCTGGCATCCCATAGGATCTCCCGAGCACTGCCGGGAGTAATTCCTGAGTGCAGAACCAGGAATAACCCCTGAGCATCACAGGGTGTGACCTAAAAAAGAAAAAAAATTAATAAGCAGGAAAAAGTTAACTTCTGATATATATGACAACATTTCAGAAAAGAGACTCTCAGACATGGGGCAGAGCTGCTATTGACTCCCTGTGCCCAGCCGCTCACAAGGCGCCCAAGAGGGATGGTGGGTTCTAGCCCTGGCCTGCCAACCCAGCAGAGCCTCACAACAAGCCAAACTACCACCCCCCACTCCATGAGGGCCTCCATTCTCCACTTCCGGACTTCCCCCTCGTCAGAACTCCACTCAGCAAACCAGCCTATCACAGCCCGGCTCGAGCAGCCGCTTGCAGCTGCGGTTCATCAATAAATGCTGGATTTAGAGATGACTACAAGAGTATGCTACCCGCATGGCAGAGCCTGGCAAGCTACCCATGTCGTATTTGATATGCCAAATACCAGTAACAATTTTAGACCTCATTCCCATGACCTGATGAAATGGTTTGAGGCTCTTTATGTTCCTGGAGCAAGCAAGTGCCCTTGGGCTCTACTTGCAAGAGACAGGACATATGGAGATGTGACTGGTGCCCACTAGAGCCAATCGATGATGAACGGGAAGACAGTGATCACAGTGACAGTGATTTCAGAAAAGAGGAAATTTTTATTTAACCTTAGAATTAATAATACTTAGTTTGGGAAAATTTGTCTTTTGAAAGGCATTCTACCTAAATATTCAAAAATCTAACTTAGCAATGAAAGAGCTTTATCAGGAAGTGATATCTAATTATCTAATTTACTTTGATAATTATCTAATTATGTAATTTACTTTCCAATCAAAGTAAATTATCTAATTTGCTTTGCTATAAAAGGAATTTCATAGGAAATTAATCCAAACAGTCCCAGAGGAACATTGTTTTTCCCAGTGTGGGTGGTTTTTCCCGCTTAAGCTGAGGGTAGAGATGTTTTAGAAACCCAGTAGCTCTGTATACACCAGATTGGGCAAACATAGTCTCCAGATTATAGGCTCCTTTGTGGCCATAATAAATCTAACTTATATAAGATGTTTAAGGATATTCAGCTCTCATGGGAGAAACCAACTCTGGGAGAGGCAATTTCCTCATGTTTTCTTAAAAGTTCAGACAAGTTGCCTCATTCTAGTGAACTGTCTGTGTGTAACGGATAATCTCCACTGAATCTAAAATCTGTGAAAGTAATTTTTAAGGAATCTGTCCCACATCACTGAGTATTTATATATTGATAGCTTCCCAAATCACTGACTATATGTGCATTGAATGAGGACTGATAAATGAAACTGCATTTTTTCCAGTAGGGATAACTAATTATATTTAATAGGAACTGGGTTCTGCTGTTTGGGTTTATTTTCAAGGTGGGAAAAGACATTTATGAATGAATCTGTTCCATGTCTTGGTATGATGTGGGATTTGCTGGAGAGTGCAGGAGGTAGATATGAACGGCTTCTCCTTTTTATATCTCCCTCTCGTTCTGGCAGACCCTCTTTCTATTTGACTTTCCTGGCCAAACATTTCTTTCAGTAACACATCTGGTAGAAAGGAGCCACAATTCAGTAGAATCAGTCCAGGTTTTTTTGTTGTTGTTGTGTCCTATGTGTTATATCTTCAAACTCAAAACCTGCTATTTTCTCTTATTCACTAATTTCAAAACGGAATGATGGAAACCATTTTCCAACTGAGCACAGCTGGTATTAACCAAAGAGCAAGAGAAAACCCCCACAATGAAAACAATAAGAACCCTATGTAATATAAAATCCACCCTGCCAACACTTTTCAGATGACCAGAATTATACTGTCCACTACGTGCACATTCACATGCAAGAGAACCCTAGAATTGCCCATTCTTCGTGGCTGAAACTCTGCACATGCCAAAGAGTAGCGACCTATAATCCACCCGAACCAGTAATTACAACCACTATCCTATTTTCTAGTCTATGGGTTTGACGGCTTTAACGACCACATATAAGTAAGTAAAATCAAACAGTATTTGTATATATTTTTTTCCTTTTTGGGTCACAGCCAGCGGTGCTCAGGGGTCACTCTTGGTTGTGCACTCAGGAATTACTCCTGGCGATGCTCAGGGGACCATATAGGATGCTGGGGATGGAACCCAGGTAGGCCACATGCAAGGCAAACACCCTCCCTGCTGTGCTATCGCCCAGGGCCGGTATTTGTATTTTTGATGACTAGTTTTACTTAACATAATGTTACAAAGGTTCATTAATGTTTTAGTATACTACCATTATTCCCTTCTATGGCTAATAATATTCCTTTATGATATATACTTCATTACCTTTATCCCTCCTTTTCTTTGATGAATATTCACATACTTCTATCAATTGACTATTATGAGTAATATCACAGTGAATATTGTCATGCAATATCTTCTAGGGATATTGTTCTTAGTTCCTTGGCAAATATCCACAAGTGGAATTATGGGTCCTAGACTTTTCTTTATTGGCAGCTTAAGAGATCATCAGTTGTTCTATCACCCAAACAATTGTGAAGATATAGGGAAGAAAAAGATGATGGTAATGAAACTGACAGTGAATGATATTCAAGGAACACCTGCACTAGTGATGCTTTCCATTTAAGAGAAAGTCTCATATTATAAACCTCATTTTCACCCCAAAATTACTCAGAGGAGTCTCATCTTTGTTTTCAAAACAAGAAGAAACTTCCAGATTTTGCACAAATTGCGTCAGGATGGGACTGCAGCAGAAGCATCACAGGCAGAGCTCACTGAGGCAAGTCTGTTTCCAAGTCTAATGGCACAGAAAGTTTTGAAATGCAGAAGTTTGTATATAGGGGGCCGGGAGTGACAGCACAGTGGGGGAGGGCGTTTGCCTTGCACGCAGCCAACCAGGTTCGATCCTTGGCATCCTGTATGGTCCCCTGAGGACCACTAGGAGTAATTCCTGAGTACAGGACCAGGAGTAAGCCATGAGCATTGCTGGGTATGACCCAAAAAAGGAAAAAAAATTCCTATATAGGAAGGGATCTTAGAGTAATTGGAAATTTATCTGTAATTATGATTTAAACCATCTCTCTAAATATTAAAGATAATCAAAATTGGTTGAAAATTTTTGAAGGGAGAGCTCTAAAACTTTGGAACTTTTTGTCTGGTTGCCACATTTCTAGAAAGAAATGACACAGAAGAGGTATCTTAGGAGGGGACAGATGTTATTGAATGGAAAATAATCTAAGGAGTGGGAATGTAAAACTAATCTTTAAACTGCCAGATGAAGCTTTGGACCGGCTAAATGAAGAATCTACACATGCATATTAACCAAAGAAGGGCCTGATTAAGGAACTTATACAGAAAGTTGCGAAATTCCAGAATGGGAAATAGCCACTGGGACAAAGTAAATCTAGCACATTTACTTTGATGTGAAGGATGATGTGAATGGATATTCCTAATAATAAATGTATCACTTGTATCACTTCACTGGTCTTCCGTTGTTCATCAATTTGCTCGAGTGGGCACCAGCAACGTCTCTATTCGTTGGGAATGAGATCCATTATTGTTACTGTTTTTGGCATATCGAATACACCACGGATAGCTTGCCAGGCTCTGCCATGGCTCTGGGTTCACCCAAGGGGGCCCAGTCCTTATCTATCCTTGATCACTGAATCCCGTACTCATCGATTTGCTCGGAGCGCCAGTAACATTCCATTGGACCCTATCACGTGCCAAGTAGCCCAATGGCATCGGTTGATTCAGGAATATGAAGAGCCTCAAACCGTTCCTTCAGGGTCTTAACAAAGTCTGACCATCTTGTAGGTGGCGGCACGTGATCTTTTGACATCCCGTGGATCCAGTCGGTAATGGCTCTAGTCCAGCGGTTGTCTCCAAATCGCTTACATGTCCAGCCCATCTGATTTTCGGCCTTGGCAAAAACAGCGCCCTGATTCTGGAAAGGACGGAGTCAGAACTCGGATTCCCTTCTCTCACTTGAGTGAGCGTGATATATCTATATGGATATATTATCTATATAAGAATATATCTATATGGAGCTTATCGATATGGAGCTCATTAAACCAAGAGAATAAAGCATAAAGTAAAACTAAGCTCACAGGATTTGGAATCATTTGTGAATGACAGAATCATAAATGATTTCTGAAAGGGCTCAAGTTGTGCTTAATCATCGAGACTGGTATTCAGGGTCATGCCAACTGGCTCACACCCGTGGACTTCTGTTCAAAGCAGGACACTGACTGGCGGCATGGGCTTCTTAACTCTGTGTGGCAATCTTATTTTTGCTCTCAATTGGCCTCCAGGAAAGAGAAATTAGAAATGGCATTCCCCTCAATTACGGTTTTGAAAATAGCTGTCACTTCTCCCTGAGTTCCACTAATTAGCGTTCATTCAGGAGGGAGTAAATATAATACACTCAGAAAAAAAATTATTCTTAAGTATTATTTTGATGTATCTCAATCCATGAAATCAGATCTGATTCAGTTCACTAATCTGTTTTCCTTTCATCCTTTCACACGATATTAAGACTTCTGCTTCACCAACTATAATTAATGCTCTTCGTTTCTTAATGTGAGGTCATCACCACCAGCTTCACAAAATCATGGAACACAGACTTTCTTTATCAGAACACATTTCTCCATGTGTCCAGAGTAGAATGGTAACAAGAAATGCAGAGCATGGAATCTTGGTTTCTATGTGTAATGGAATTACACCTAGTGTTAGGTTCCATCCAACCACGTAGCATAATGGGGTTGATACTCCCCACTCGGTTAACTCACTAACCAAATTGCTTTTATGTTAACCATCAAATTTGGATATTCTGTGCTTGTTGTTAAAAAAAAAGTGATCAGTGCCTTGCTGAAATAATGCACTTTTGTAGAAAGTTTTTTAAAAATAACCTATCCATTCATTCACTTATCCAGGGTCTTTAAGGCAGACTTTGAACCAGTCATGGTAAACAACTAAAGTATACCCAAAGCATGTATTCCTACTCTTGTTCACCCATATTTCTCTCCAGTTTTGTAAATCATGAAGATATTTGAACTATACTTATAAAGATGGTTCAATATATTGTTTTTCAAAGGTACATTTGCATTATTTTCAAAATGTGCTGTGTATCAGAGATCACTTCAGAAATCAGTTCTGTATGTTAGAAACCAGTTAGCTGATCAAATAACTCAAAGTAAACAGTTAGTTTATTGTATCTTGTTAATAATCACTTTTTATAGAACATTGTATGACCGAAACCCCATCATGAACAACTTTGTATCTGTGGATATTATCGTGATTCCATTTTAAAAAAATTTTTTTAAAAACTGAGATTTTGTAGCTTGGGAAAAAAATAAACAATTTTCTGCATTATCCCCTTTTTTAATATAAGAATTTCTGATATTGGTTCTATTAAAAAGAGTCATAATCAAATTTAAAATTATTCTAGAAATTATTGGAATATCATTGTTTTCTGGTCTAATATGGCATGAAATTAGGGTCTTTCAACTTTTTAATTTTTAAGAATGGATTATATATTCATATATATGGATATTTACATATAAACAGATTGCATATAAATGTATATATCTCATATATATACATGTACATTTCCTCTTGGATGGTTTATATTTGACTTTAGGAAAAGATCCATTCACTATCAAGTCAATTGCTGTTATGCATTGTGAGAGCACATATGTGGACCCTGGACACTCTGTAAATGAATCTAATATTTGAACAAAGTTAAATACCAAGAGAGCAGACCTAAGTTGGCACCATTTTAATATTATTTCTTAATTCTTTTAACTTGGGGACAGAGAGAGCCACAGAAGTGCTCTGTGAGCACCCTCCATCCTGCAGGAAAGGTCGAAGAAATCCTTCGAACGTATGGACATCATTCCTGGGAGAGTGAGTGCCTTGGTATTTACTGAAGGAATCAATCAATGAGCCAGAGGTGTCGTTGTCGCACACATGAAATTTCCAGAGAGGGGATGGCAGAAACGTGTTCACAAAGAAGGTATTTCTCCGTTTCTGTGAAAGATTGAGCAAGAATTTTCTTAAGAACAATAGAAGGACCTTCAACCCTGGTGTGTTTTGTTTGCTTGTTTTGGTTTCTAATTACTATTAAGTAATAAATTAATTCATTGAATTAATTTTTACTGAAGAAAATTAAGCCATGAATAAGAGTCTGTGGCCATTAGTGAAGGGAGCCCAGAATATATCCATGTGCTTACGGAGAGTGCCACGGAACATTGATCTATTCTTGCAGCTGCTTCCTCATTCTTTGTGTTACTACACTGTGTGGTCTGTGTAGATCTCAGTTAAAAACAAAAAACAAAAAGAAAAACTTGGGGAAGCTGCCATCAGAGCCTACAATTTCTTCAGGGAATCACCAAGCAAGGTTGAAAACTGGGGGAAAGGAAGAAAATTTATGGCACTGGCCCCCAAAGATAATAAACTTAAGACGGATTGTGAAAGAGGCCCTGAGTAATGAGAGCAAAATATAACAGGGAGTAGAGCATGCCAGAAGAAATGGAGTGTCCAGAAAGTACTGGGAGGGGTGAAGGGCTTCGAAGGGCCCCAGGCAGCCCCCAGAGGGCCATGAATAACACCAAAGAAGCTCATTTTCCACCAAACTGGCTGTTCGAGAAGGCTTGCCAAGAAGCTTCCCAATATTCTCCTTTATCCAAATGCAGCTGGGCCTGAGGAGTGAGCAGTCCACGCCCTCTGCCTGGTTGCCAAGTCACCCTCCTGCAGGACTGACCTTCACAGCAGTAAGCGCTCCGTGGGATGCACTAACTGCTAACTCTCCCAAGGAAATGCAATGTTCTGGCCTTGCTAAGTCCCAGGACAAAGCCTCTGCCTCACCCCTGCCATGAAAAGAATGAGAACATCTTCCCCAGACTAAGACTTCCAGCTTTGCTTTGGCTCCTATCACTTGCCTTTAATTTATTCATTTTTTCTTTTGGTTTTGGGGCCACACCTGGCAGTACTCAAGACCTGCTTCTGGCTCTGCGTTCAAGGATCACTTCTGGCCAGCTTAGGAACCCTGAGGGATATCTGGGATGGAACCTGGGTCAACCGTGTGCAAGGCGAGTGGCCTACTCTCTGTACTATCTCTCCCGTTCCCTGTGACATGCCTTTATGGCTAGAGGAGAGGGAAACATGAGAACTCAGAATATAACCCCCACTATAATAATACCAAGAAAACTACAGTCTAGGTTTACAGGGGATAAATGCATGAGTAGCCCCCAGCGTTTTTAAATGATCAATATACTGAGAACAAATAGCTCCTAATTTATGTTCTTAAGTAAATAGCACAGTATGAATTCACAGAAATAGATTCAAAGGGGGAAGTTTTCAGTGGGAGAGACATGGGAGTTAAAGTAGGCCATGAAAGATGAGAAAGATTATTTAGAGGACAGAAAGTGGGGGAGCGCTTTCAAGAGAGAAAAAGGCTTAAAGTAAAGACGTGAGAGTGGGAAAAACATGAGAGTGAGTAAGGTGCGGGCAGGAGACGGAACAGGAGATGCGGGGAAACGGTCAGATAGAAAATGGGGTAAATTAAAGCTAGGGCTAGATTCCAGATTGCTTCGCTCACGTTGCCATTAAACTCCACACCACGGTCCTCTGTCATGTCACAAATCCGATGACACTCTGAAAGAGGAAGCCTCAGTCTACCTCACCAGCTGCTCTGAGCTGTCCTGTTTGGGGCTGGCTCCTCCTACATTTTTGACTTCCTGCAAGTTCCTGCGCTTTTCTAATAACAGGAAGTCAACAACTGTCTATCATTTTCTAGTAACAGGGAGTCAACAACTGCCCCAGAGCTTAGGCTCACTGGGAGGCTGGATGATGAGAAGTCCCTAAGACAACAGTGAGGCAAGAATCTGTTAGAGCCACATCTTCTGTACTATTTGCCAAGAGCCCAATTTTCATTTATTTATTTCTTTTTTTCCAATTTCCAATGAAAAGGGGCTGCAGGAAACCCTTATCTTTAACTTCCCTGCATTCCCTGTAGCACAGACTCAGTTTTCCTATAAGAACCCCACAGTAAGAGCCTCAGCTAACGGAGTCCTAGACTACGTTCTTGGGGAGCTCCTTTCCTTTTCTCTTTTTCTTTCCAATTAAGCTTGTCTACTTCCCAACTCTGAGTCTGAGTGTCTTTATAGCTCAATGCTTTCATTCTTGAAAATTCTTGGAATCATGTACAGAGAGCAGCCCTCACCTGCACCAATATTTTCCTCTAACTGACATTCACTAGGCTGTGGCTGAGGTGGGGCGGCCTTTCATTTCAGGATTAAAATTCATCTCTGCCAAAAGTATCTTTCTTAGATGAAATAAAGGAAAACATTTTATTTACTTTTTTGGGTCGCACCCAGCAATGCTCAGGGGTTACTCCTGGCTCTGCACTCAGGAATTACTCCTGACGGTGCTCGGGATGCTGGGGATCGAACCTGGGTCGACTGCGTGCAAGGCAAACTTCTACCCCCTGTGCTATCACATCAGCCCCTCATTTCATTTCTTTAATGCAGTTCTGATTGCATCTCATCAATGAAATCCCCCAAATTATTGTCTTACACCTATTCTTTTCTTATTGAAGCCGAATATACGCCATTCCTCATTCTAGAAATCCCCTCTTTTACATAGTGCTGAGCAAGCAGGAAAGTTCAGTTGAGTGGAATTGCAGGGAGGCAGAGCTGACTTTTTTAACTAGCCTATTAAAGGCACATTTTTAACGCAGCTTTTGATTTCTGCTAATTAAAAGTTTTCTCTAGTTTTGTTATAAACGTTTGCGTTGAGCTTTTTAAAAATATGTAATTTGACTCTATCTAAAGTTCTTCATTAATTGGAGATTTTTCAGGTCTATGACGCTCTCCCCTCTTTTCTCAGAGGATTAAAGGTATGTTTTGGTCTTAGGATGTTCAAGAATAATCACATCAAACCTTCCTTCATGAAGGGCAAATTCTCAGGATCAAGACCACAAAATAAAAGTTTGGGACCATAGAATGGTGCTGTTATCTTAAAGGACACCCATTTAAGAAATTTGCTCTATTTTATGCTTTAAATAAAACAGAAATAAGTAGCAGCAGATTGAGACAGAATATACCCTGTACCAGGCTAGAGGCAGTTTTAACATTTCCGTGATTAGCTGCAGTCTCTTCAGAACAAAGGAAGATGGAAAATTATAGAAACGAACCGTTAGCTACTTGAGGGTGATTAAAATCAAAGCACAGAAATACCTCCAGATTCCAGACCCTGGTAACGTGGGTTCTGGTGGGGCATCCTCATTTGCTCTTTAGGCTCCTCCTGACCCCCCAAAGCACAATGACAATGCCTGAGTCCATCCTATCTGTCACTCTACTGAAAAGAGTAAGCGAAGACTTACTAGATGAGTCTTGCTAATCATCTAGCCGCAGCCCCTCATCTTTTCTCGGCTCTCAGCTGCAGGATTCCTGCTTCCCCAGATGGTAAAAAAGCAGCGCTGGGAGGTTGCAGCTCTACAGATTGCCTGGAAACATCTTCACAGCACTAATAGGTCTTAATGATCAAGTGGGCATTTAAAATTGGCATCATTACATGAAGTTTATGAAAACACAAAGTTTTCATGAGACCAACTCTGCCCAGGGACCACTGGCAATATCTTGGAATTTTTTTTGAAGAAGAATGAGCAAATGAGGCAGGTGAAAGAGAAAGAGATCATAAGAGCAGCTCTACAGACTTAATGGTGCTCAGCATCTATTTATTTTAACCATTAATCCTCCTCATCGTCTGTGAATGTTTCAGACCCTCACAGCTGGTAGTATGTAAATGATCCTAATTTGCAGCTTTTGGAGGTTAAAGGCTGTGTGGGTTTAGATTGTTGTAACTCCACTGCTGCTGAATACAAATAGAAATGATACTTTTGAATTTTAGGAACCAATGTAAGCACTTTGGTATTAAAACTTTTATTTGTAGAACCCTAAGCCATGACACATAGCTTTACATTGACCTTCTGTAGTGAACTGAAGTGCAAATGGCACTGTATGAATTGCACACAATTAATCTTGTGATTTGAAACAGAAATGGTGAAATATTTCACAGCACTGCAACTTTGGCTGGAAAGTACAGGGTGTTGCCCATCTCCTGGGCTTATGGGGACCTCAGTCAAAGAGGATCTCTGAGCTTAAGAGGTCTGGGGCAGTTATTTGTTGAGTAAGGGCAAAAGCTCAATTTGCTGCCTGTTAAGTCAAATATTCTATAAGGCAAGAGCTTTCAACACCATGTATTGTCAGCTAGACTGAGATGTCACAGCGTCCACTTGGGTTCAATTCCTTCATGAATTTTTTTTTTGCTGATTTTTTTTCCATTCCAGTGATCACAGATCACTGCCATAATCACAAACCACTCACTGCAAAATTCTCTCAGTTCAAAGTGAGATTTCGATTGGGTTTAATCCATGTATCTCTTGAACTTTACATTTGATTAAACACTCCAAGTACTTCCTGGGGGTGTTTACCATTTATGCCGATGAGCTTGTTTTGGTATTTATTTTGCAATGCCATCTCATTTATCAACTTGTTTTAAAACCCAGGGCACCTATAACATATCACGGACTCTAAAGTTGACAGAAGAGGGAAAATTGGTAATGCTCTGTTGATATACATCTTTTGAATCATGGAAAATAATTACTCTAGAAGTAATAATACCTTTTAGACAAATATAAAATGCCAGGAACTGTAGGATGCCTGGGCCCAGAGTAAGCCAATATTTCATAACACAAACTGAAAAGTATGTTGTCATAATAAATTAAATTAGTTAGAATTTTACATGATAAACATCAGCTGCCTAGGCAAACTTCTCCAAGACACTGGCATTGTAGTTGATCTGCATTTTAGGGACTCTACCACCATCCTCATCAACTTGCACTCATTGAATTCAAGCACTAAAAATAAAAGTTGTGTGCTGTGTATGTAGTGAAATGTATCGTGCACATGCTCACATCTACTGGACATTAACAGCTGCTTTATATGGTTTTGAAGCTGTCTCAAATGGAAGAGAAAAACAACTTTGCCATTTTCCCAGGCTCGCTCACGAAGACCACGAAGACCTCAGATCCTTTGGCAATGGGTCAAGTGTGAAAGACCTCCTAAGTAGGGTCACACCCGACGATACTCAGGGGTTACTCCTGGCTCTGCACTTAGAAATTACTCCTGGCGGTGCTTGGTGATCCTATGGCATGCTGGAGATGGAACCCGGGTTGTCCATGTGCAAGGCAACGCCCTCCCTGCTGTTCTATTGCTCCAGGCCCTCTGATTGGTCCTCTTATAAACTCTTATTTGCATACTCAGTTAGATTGGTTCACCACATTCCTTCATTTGCATAAAGACATATAACCCCTCTTATTGGTCAGATGCAATCTGATTACTTTTTGGCTTTTTTTGGGGTCACACCCAGCAATACTCAGGGTATGTGCCTTGGCCACGTGCAAGGCAAACATCCTCCCTGTTGTACTATCCCTCTGGTTCTTTTCCCGCAGATAATAGAATTACCACACGTTTAGGATTTCTAGGCGCTGTTTGAGGAGTCAAGCACACATTCTCTGGCATATGAAAAGATTGGCTCCTTTTTACTTGAAATTAGCTAATGGATATACAGTTTTTAATTATGCATAAATTTCAAACTTTCCATCAAAGTCAAATTGTGCTGATGTTAGTCAAACCTAATCTAGGCACTGATTCAAGAACCTGCTGATAGAGTAAAAATACATGGAAACTTGTTAACAAGAAGTACAATTATCTCCATCTCAGCAAATAATGCCAGAGTGTCATATAATATGCTGAGCTCAGGAGACCATAGCCAATGATGAGCGCCTCTTTCTATTTCACCATTAATATTTACTGTTGGAAGCAGTACATGGCTGCAATCTAAGTGCTACACCTTACAAGGGAGCTGTTGGCTTGATACCTTGTTTCCTGACACTGTGAAACACTGAAGCAGCTACCTTCTTAATCATTGCCTGATAGCGCTGTGCTAAATCTGGAAGGGACCACATGGCTTTTTACACACCAGCAACAGCCCTGAGAGGTTTGCCGCATTGTTGAGTTGTTTCATTTCTTGATTTCTTGTATACATGCTGTGAAAAGCATGGTATGCAAAGTTGTGAATTCTGGGTCCTTGTCTTTGTTCTCCTGCTGAATTTCTTCAGGTCTCTGTAGACATTGTTTACAGAGAGTGCCCACCTGCCTGGTCCCTACTGGGTGTTGGGCAACTGCCCGGCAACCCCATGGCTCCACTCACCAGCCTGCTATATGGAAGCACATCCTCACAGTCAAGGTTCTTACAAAAGTTAAACAAATGTCGGTTAACAGCAAAGCATGGCTGGTTATATAATTTGCACATAGAGACCTTAATAGAAAATCACCATGATCATTCTCTCTGTGTGTAAATATGTCATCCAAGGGTAGTATAGTTGAACTTCAGGGGAGGTTTGGGGTTACATCCATATAGCTCTGTACCTAGGAAGCATCCATGCATAATAGAGCAAGCTTTGACAAATGGCACCCTTGGTCTCCTGCTTACTAGCTGTGTTACTTTCAACAAATTGCTTAAATCAATTGTTTAAATAAGGGCATCTGTCTCGATATCATTGGGCTGTTTCTAAGCTCAAAAGGAGATAGCGCATAAAAAATCCAGGGACACGTTAAAACCTCCTGGTTGAATTGCTCTTGCCTTCGTCTCCAGCCACCATTTAGTTCCCAATCATTATTTAAGGTGACTCTCGTTGTAAAAAATGAACTAAAAGCAAAAAAAAAAAATTAATTGCCTGGGCAAAATACACAAATAATCAAAGGTCTAATTGTCGTCCCTAGAGCAGAAAAAATAGATTTTCTCGGTTTCTGAAATGAGGGAAAAGGGCACTGAAAATAGTAGCAAATAAACTTAATAAGAGAACAATGAAACATCAGACAGAAGAGCAACTTCTTGGAGCCACTTAATAAAATTGCCTCTTAATAAGAAGTTGATTTCTCCTGTTCTCGCTCACAAAGACGAGGGCTTGGACCGCGCGCCTTGTGTTGTGACTCCTTTTCTCTCTCGAAGTTGTAGCTGCTCCCCGTGTTAAATCGCAGCAGATGGTTTCCTTTTACACCCAACGCTGTCAGTGGAATGTAAATGCGTCTCCCCTAACACTGGAAACCCTGAGTCTGTGTGTTTAATCTGTGCTGCGCGAGCAGGATGACCCTGAAAAGAACATGAGCACTGAGCACGTTTGGAAAATTGGCATCAATCCTTGTAAACAGAAGAATCAGAGAGGATTTTTCCAGCTCGTGACTAATCACGGTCTCCTTCCCAGGCTTCTTCACGCAGCTGTTTCCCGGGGACAAGTCATCAGAATGGTGGTGGGAGAGAAAAGTTATAGACCCAAGAGAGAGATTTTTCAGAGTGTGGGGACAGGAGCAGGCGCGTTATTCTGGAGTATGGGGAAGAGAAGGGATTTGCACACCCTCATAATGCTAAAGAGGCTTTAGTTGATATTTTGGATTTGCAGATTTAAATCTCTCTGGAAGTTGAGAACACAAGAAATTTGCCCCTTCATATGATTGAAGTTAGGAAGAGAATCATTCTTTTAGAGTTACTTGAAAATTCAGGAAAAAATGCAATTCATTCCAAAGTCACTATGGTGTGGAATATGAGAAGATGTACTTGTCAATAAATCTTACACGGAAAAAAAATATTTTATTTTATTGTTTTGCTTTTTTGTGTCACACCTGGCAATACGCAAGGGGTTCCTCTTGGCTCTGTACTCAGGATTTACTCCTGGTGGTGCTCGGAGACCCTATGGGATGCCAGGAATAGAACCCGGGTTGGCAGTGCAAGGCAAACGCCCTCCCTGCTGTACTATCACTCCGGGCCCTCTGATTGATTCCCTATAAAATCTTATTTACATACCCAGTCCAATTGGTTCCCCACATTCTGTCATTTGCATAAAGGCACAGATAATGTTTCATTGGTCAGATGCAAACTGATGCTTTTTTTTTGGTCACAATCGAGGATGCTCAGGGGTTACTCTTGGCTCTGCACTCAGGAATTACTCCTGGCCATGCTCAAGGGACCATATGGGATGCCGGGACTGAATTCAGGTCAGCTGTGTGCAAGGCAAATTCCTTCCCTGCTGTACTATCGCTCCGGCCCCAAGATAAAGCTTTATTTTGAGAGTGTTCATAGAAAATTGTAGGACTAATATGTATAGTAAACATCTTGGTAAAATTATCTCAGTTCTTAAACAGGTGTCTGAATGGGCAAGGAAACAAATATTCTGATCTTAGTTTCATCAAAAAAGATACTAAAAATTAGCAACCAAATATATTCGAAGTGTGATTTAAGTGGTTTCCACAAGGACAAATAAAAGTTCCTTCTTAGTTCCATCTTTCTTGAGCAACATTCTCCTAATCATAGAAAAAATAATTGGCAATTGTGAAAATCATTCTGCAAGATCCCAAAGGATAATGTAAGAGTCTCAGTCATATTGTCTGGTATAATTCTATAATGGACTTCCTAATATGTTAAGTACTACACTCGATTAATACATATACACTGAGCACTTTGAGTTATATACATGGATATATTTATTTATTTAGTTTTGCTTTTTGTGTTATACCCGGCAATGCTCAGGGGTTACTCCTGGCGGTATACTCAGGAATTACTCCTGGTGGTGCTCAGAAATACCATATGGGATGCCGAGGATCAAATCTGGGTCAGACTCATGCAAGGCAAATGCCCTACCTGCTGTACTATTGCTCCAACCCAGAGTTTAACAATATTATTTAATAGGAAAATATTGCTAGATTTTATTTTGCTCCTCCCCTCCCTAGACTGAATGCTTGGCATTTCTCAATATTAATGTAAAAATACTTTCCCTGCACTTGTGTGTTGGCTCATTTCAAAGACTTTGGGGGACTGAAGAGATAATACAGTGAGTGGGGCCTTACCTTTATATGGCCCATCTGGGTTTGATCTCACTGCCCCATATGGTCCCAGATACCCGTCAGGGGTGATCCTCCAAATGCAAAGCCAAGCATTACTGGGTGTGTCACCAAAACAAAATCAAAAATTAATTATGGACTTTTGGCAAAGTCAAACATAAGTTTTTTGTGATTAAACAAAATCTTGCCAACTTTAAAACTGATAAGACTTTTACCAGCTGGCTTATTTGGAATTCAAAAGGTTTGAATTCTGACAGAATTCTTTCATACTAAAACTGAATCAATAAATTCTTATGAGGGGACGGTTTCTTTCTATACTGGTTGTTATCTGGTGTCTGTGTTCATAGGTGAGCTTTGCAAGCTAATAGATTGCGGTGCTGTTTATGTAAGTTACATGCACCCTCGGGTTCCCAGGCTCCTGTTCCCTACAGCTAGGGCAAGTCTTGAATTTGAGCCAGGGGGCAGGCTGGGCCGTAAACAGCTAACTGCTAGGATGCTCCGTGTCTCTTATCTGCTAGGTGGACTCTGAAACTAAAAGTCTAGTGCCTTGATGGAAACTGGCAGTGCCAATGGGAATAGTTACTTCTGAGATTATTTAAGAGCATGGACAGGTTTAGATACCCATCAATAAACCCCTTGGAAGAGGGGTTTATATTTCGATTTGCTTTTAAAAATAAGAACAGAGTAACTGACACAATAGATTCTCTACACAAGGACTTCAATGACAAGCTGTCAAAGTTAAAATAATACATTTTGCATGGGTGACTGGGAGCCACGCTTTATCACCTACACAAGGGGAAGCCAATTTGAATCTGGTCAATAAAATACAACCTCCAGAGTCGGGCCTGGGGCACAGCTGACAGAGTGTGGCAGAACCTAGTGAGTTGGCATTCACTTCTGCTGGGACCCAGCGGGGAGTTGGCACAGCTGCCATCTGGGGTATGTCGGACATTTAAGTGCAATTGGATTAGTAAACACTTATGCAGGTATGACAGGGGACGAATGCAGTAGGGCTTTCATGCTCTGATAATTGGATGCAGGTATGAGATAGAAATAGGACCAGTGCTTCAAAAGCTGAATTTACAGCAGACTCACAACTGTTGAAAATTAAACGACATGTGCTGCAAGTTAGGGGTTACTAGGGGTATCTCATTATAGGAGACTATTTCCCCCTCAGAGACTCGGGTTTGTTGAATTATGAAGGGACTTATTTGAGTATAAACTTGGACCAAATCATTTTCTGATAAGTTGGCCATAAATCCTCAGTAATATAAGCTTGGTGTTCTCAGCATATCTGTGCCTTTTTGATCATGTTTATGGCTTTCCTTTAGCTGGTCAAATTATCCTTATATGCCCCTAAAGCTCTTCTGACATGGATTAAGTCAACACAAACCAATAGACCTTCATTACTTTGGCAACTGGTTTTGATTTGGGGACAATAAATAGAATGCCAAGGACTAGATTCACTTTGCCAAGGGGGACAAAGTGAAACATAGGTAAACATACAGATGTGGGGAGCCAGTACTCATTTGGGGGAATACTTGTGAGAATGGATTAATAGCTGTTTTAACCAATTGAAGAAAGATAAAAAGAAGGAATAAATAATAATGAGTAGAGAGTCAAGATATGATGCTTAGGTTAGAAATAATGTAGCCAACAGATCATGGGAAAGTCCACAAATACCATCTCTGTGCCTGACTGTGCATAGATACGTATTAAGGTCATATATATGTGGAAAATAACATTGTTTGATCCATGGATATCTTAATATACAGCATGAGAAATTAGGCTATCAATGGAATAAGATTTATTGAGAAATAAATGAATATACAGACAGGAATTTGCAAGATCAGGAAAAGCCATAGAAGGAACAGTGGAAGAAGCAAAATCTGAAGATTTTAAGGCATTTTAATACAAATAAAGAGTTGTGAAAATTAAACTTTTCCAGGATTTATGGAGAAAATAAATACCTAAAAATAATTAAAAACAAGAAAAATGACCTGTAATGAAAAATTGAATCCCTTCACTTAGCTTCATTTAAAAAATTGATCATTTTGCTACCTTTGCTTCACATCTATCAGTCCATAAGTCCCTCCAGCCCCAGCTTAGAGAAAGGAAGGAGAAAAGTTTGCTGGGGTTTCCACCCTCAGCCCTGTTTTCTTCCCAGACACCCCCAGCGCTGCTTGCTTCAGGGAGTCGCAGAGGTCTGATAAACAGGGACCTCCCCAAAGAGCAAACAAGCCTCCACACCTGGGATTCAGGGGGCCCTTTCTCTCTGCTGCCTGGAGCTACTCCCGGAGGTGTGGGCTACCCCACCCCAACCCTCAGTTTCCTGCAGTCACCTTCTCCCATGGCTGAATAGCCACCTGGGGCCCGGATACTTCCCAACTTGTCAGGTTTGGTTTCTCAGCACTATACTCCACCTCACCCCCAAATGGCAACGTGAACAGCTGTGTGGTTGAAAATTGGCCACTTCCAAAGCAGTTCTCATACATATTGGTATTACTATGGGAATGCTATTTCGAGGATTCACCATTGCACCAAACTGAAGATCTAAGGGTCACAGCTAATTCATAAGAATGGCTGCACTTGATCTAAAATGTGGAATGAGTAGATATTCTCTCTCTCTCTCTCTCTCTCTCCCTCCTCTTCTCTCTGAGAGTAAATGGGATATCCTCATTTTGGCTTTAGATACACCTATGGAAGCCAAATATTTCAACTAACTTTAAAAAAAACAGCATCTTTCATTTGTCCATTAATCACTAATTAATAAATTACCATTAATCACTAATTATCATCATTGTAATATAATGGTCTTTCTTAGCTGTTCAAGCAATTCACATACACACAGAGAAACACACAGAAGCTAGTTTCAGAAACTTCATAAGCTGAAGCTGGGTTACAATGGATGATCAACTGGTACATCCAAACATTTTAAATGCCCAATTTACACTGTCCCCCACAGATTTTGATATAATGGATTCATACCACTGAAGTTTTCCAAGGACCAGCTTGAGCCCAAGCACAGTTAAATCTAACCACAGAATTCTAAAACCATTCATAATCCTTCCAGCTTTCAGAATCCCCTTCCAGCACCTTCCAGAATCTCCTTCCGGTACCTTCCAGAACCTTCCAGCATGAAAGAAAGCCTCAAAGGTAGAAATTGACTTCTGTCCCTGAACTCCTCATTAACTCAAAGGCTTCACCTCCTCTCACTTGGCAAAGCCAGGTTTCTCATGAAATCCGGGAGCTTGTCATTTTGGAGGTACCCCTTCCGATTAATCTCCTCCTTTGCAAGTTATGAGCGCTATGAACCCTAAATATTTTCAGACACATCCTGATGCTGAGTTCAGATACTGCCCTTCACTTTTCTTTCCAGACAAGCTACTTTCTCTTCTCAAAATGAGGCCAAGTGATAGCTCAGCGGGTAGGGCGTTTGCCTTGCACGCGGCCGGCCCATGCCGGCCCGGGTTCGATCCCGGCATCCCATATGGTCCCCGAGCACCGCCAGGAGTGATTCCTGAGAGAAGAGCCAGGAGAAACCCCTGAGCATTGCCGGGTGTGACCCAAAAAAGCAAAAAAAAAAAAATGAGGCCAAGTATTCAGCCTCAGTATCAGGAACCAGCTGAATCCCAGTGGGCCAAATTGCTCTTCCCTTTCCAGTCGCAGTGGGAGATTTGCCATCCAGACTGCAGTGCAGTTTCCTCTGGAAGCTAATAAGGGTCAGGATGAGGGTTCTCTATGTCTCCACATCATGGGGCTCTCGGCAATGTGTGTGCTGTCTTGGACTGATTCTAAGATGAGCCACGAGGAGGGAAGCCTCGAATCTAGAAAATAAGTGAATTATTTCTGCAGCTAAACTCGATTCAAACTTTCAAACTCACTGTGGCCTCTTTAGCAAGTGCTTTCCTGTCTTCCTGCAGAAGAAATACTGCAGACATTCCTTAATTAGAAAAAAAATAGTTTCATAAAGCTAATATATAGTTCCAGCATATCCCAGCAAACTTTTGGTTTAAAGTAAGTTTTGAAAATTTTAGCTCTGAATGCCAGAGTGCAACCTTGCCTATAGAAGAAGACACAAGAAGTTAGCATTTCTCAGTGATTCTTTTTTTGGGTAAAATAGATAAGAAATATGAGAGAGAGAGAGAGAAAGAGAGAGAGAGAAAAGAAGGAAGAGGAAGAGGAGGAGAGGAGGAAGAAGAGGAGGAAGAAGAGAAAAAAAGAAAGTAAAGAAAAGAAACAAAAGAAAAAAGTGCCTGCCATAGAGGTTGGCTGGAGGAAGGAGGAAGGAATCTGGGGACATTGGTGTTGGGACATATGCGCTTGGGGTGGGATGGGTGCTGCAGCATTGTATAACTGAAACCTAATCATGAACAACTTTGTATTGTGTACCTCACAGTGGTATAACATAATAAAAAAGAAATACTTCTTAATTTTATTCTGGAGAGAGATAGAGAGTTCAAAGTGTTTCCAGTTTAATAACATAAAATATGCAGAGGCCAGAGAGTGGAGGACATACTTTGTAGGCAGAAGGCTAAGACAAGATTGCTGGCAATTACCGTTCCCCCAAACACTTCCGGGATGCAACTAATCTGCTTCAATTTGCCCACTAGCTGTCAACTGCATTTATAGTTTTTTTTGTTTTAGTTTTTGGGGTCACACAGCAATGCTCAGGGGTCACTCCTGACTCTGCATTCAGTAATTACTCCTGGCAATGCTTAGGGGACCATATGGGATGCTGGGACTCTAACCTGGAGTCAGCCACAGACAAGGCAGTCACCTTACCTGCTATGCTATTGCTTTGGACCCACTAACTGCATGTTTTACATACAGAAATAGCATGGGTGGAAAATGTATTCCAACTTCTCTTACATGGTTAAGGGCTTGATTTGTAAAGCTACAATAGTGTCACACTTTTCCCTCAAGTAGCAGATTTAAGATGACCTGTGCAGGGGCCAGAGCGATGGTACAAGGGTTAGGGCATTTGCCTTGCACCACGGCCGCCCATGCCGGTCCAGGTTTGATCCCGGCATCCCATATGGTCCCCGAGCACCACCAGGAGTGCTTCCTGAGTGCAGAGCCAGGAGAAACCCCTGAGCATTGCGGGTGTGACCCAAAAAGCAAAAAAAAAAAAAAAGTAATAAGATGACCTGTGCTTTGGATAGCAAAAGCAATCCTTGGGAAAAATAAGATGGGAGGCATCACCTTTCCCAACTTCAAACTGTACTACAAAGCAGTAGTAATTAAAACAGCATGGTATTGAAATGGAATGTCTCTCTTCCGGAAGAGACACACCAGACCAATAACTCCAGACCCACAGCTGTGCCGCTTGGTCCCACATGGAAGCAACTCACGGAGCTCCGTAGGGCGGTAAAGGGCTCAGCCAGCCCCTGGCTGAGTCCAACATAGCTCCAAGGGTTTACTTACATGTATGGGGAGAGGTCATGCTGGCCAGACTTGGGAGCGGGATTTGGGCTCTTCCTCCCATTCCTCCACACTTCATGCCAGCAACCATGGAAGAGAGACAGTCCAGACCCACAGCTCCATCGGCGACAGTCTTAGATACTACTGAATGTTAGGATCAGGTCCTTCCCAGGATTTTTCACATTTATACACTGTATACAGTTCTAGGCAGGTTATAGCCATGGCCCGTTATCCCAGTGAGCATAGCAAGAAGCCAGAGGAAACCCCATACCATGAGATCAGTCATTCTCAACATCCAGAATCCACAGCTTCTCAGAGCTCCACCCAAGAGAAAACCTGATCTTTCCCGTTGAGTTTCATCAGTAAATACTTGAGATGAGAGCTTTTTACTGAGAGTATACTACCTACATAGCAGAGCCTGGCAAGTTACCATGTTTTATTTGATATGCCAAAAACCAGTACAATTATGGACCTCAGTCCCATGACCTGAAGGAATGGTTTGAGGCTCTTCCTGTTCCTGGAACAAGCAGATGCCCTTAGGCTATACTTGCTTATAATAGGACACATGGAGATGTTACTGGTGCCCACTCGAGCAAATCAATGAACAACGGGAAGACAAGTGATACAAGTGAAGGTATTGGAATAAAAACAGACCTGTGGACCTATAGAATAAGTTGAGTATCCTGACACCCATCCTCAAATACATGATCATTAATATTTGATAAAGGAGCAAAATGTACGAAACAGAGCAAGGAAAGCCTCTTCAACAAGTGGTGCTGGGAAAACTGGACAGCTACATGCAAAATAATCACTTCAGTCCTCTGTCTAAACCATGTACAAAAATCAGATCAAATAAATTAAAGATCTCAGTATCAGACCTGAATCCATAAAGTACATCAAAGAAAATATAGGAAAAGCGCTCCACGACATTGTAGCTAAAGGCATCTTCAAAGATGAAACACCACTAGCAAAGCAACTAGAAGCAAAGATAAACATATGGGACTCCATGAAACTAAAAAGCTTCTGCCCCTCAAAAGAAACAGTGACCAAGATACAAAAACAGTCCACAGAATGGGAAAGAATATTCACCCAATACCCATGTGATAAAGGGTTAATATTCAGGATATATCAGGCACTGGTAGAACATTACAAGAAGAAAACAGCCAACCCCATCCAAAAATGGGGAGAAGAAATGAACAGAAACTTTTACAAGGAAGAAATTCGAATGGCCAAAAGGCATATGAAAAATGTTCATCATCACTAATCATCAGAGAGATGCAAATCAAAACAACAATGAGATATCATCTCACACCACAGAGATTGGCACATATCCAAAGGAGCAAGAACAACAAATGCTGGTGTGGATGTGGGGAGAAAGAGACTCCCATCCATTGTTGGTAGGAATGTCGACTGGTACAGCCTTTTTGGAAAACAATATGTACATTCCTCCAAGGACTAGAAATTGAGCTCCTGTTCAACCCAGTCATACCACTCCTGGGAATATACCCTGGGAAGCCAAAAACACTGAACAGAAATACCATCTGCACTTTTATTTTCATAGCAGCACTATTCACAATAGTCAGAATCTGGAAACAACCAGAGTATCGAGAACAGATGACTGGATAAAGAAACTTGGTACATCTACACAATGGAATACTACGCAGCTGTTAGGAAAAGAAATTATAAAATTTGCCTATAATGGATGGACATGGAGAGGATCATGTTGAGTGAAATTAGCCAGAAGGAAAAGGACAGATATAGAATGACTGCATATATCATGCAAATAAATGCAGTCATTCTATATCTGTCTTTATATATCACGATCACAACCACGATCTTCCCCGTATTAATCAAACTTTTTGCTAGAGCGGGCACCAGTAATATCCCCATATGTCCTGTCTCATGCCAGGAGAGAGCAAAGGGCATCGGCTTGCTACAGGAACATAAAGAGCCTAAAAATCATTATATTAGGTCATGGGAATGACCTAATATAATTGTTACTGGCATTTGGCAGTGACAATACAACACAAGCAGCTTGCTGGCTGGCTTGCCGTGGAGGCATATTCTTTAAACACCTCCAAATAAAGCATTTATTGATGAACCGTCTTTTTATATATATGTATATAATTTAATGATACCAACATCCAAGGTCAGACAAAACATGGATCAGGAGGTCGTGTCAAAGATGGAATCTACCTCAAATGTGTGGAAGTCAGAGGTTAGGTAAGACAGAGAAGGGAACAGTGTGCTAATAATTGTCGAAAGTGATAATACCAGCCTGGAGCTGAGCATTTAATACAGGCAAAAAGATATACATGATAACCTCTAAATGTATGTATTGCAATCCACAGTGTGTAAGAGAAGGAAGAGAGGAAGAGAAAGAGAGAGAAAAGAGATAAGAACCTTCCATAGAGGCAGGTTAGGGGAGGGGGAGGGAATTGGGGACATTGGTGGTGGGAAATGGGCACTGGTGGAGGGATGGGTGCTGGAACACTGTATGACCAAAACCCAAACATGAACATCTTTGTAATTGTCTATTTCATAGTGGTATAATAAAATAAATAAAAGATGACCTGTGCTTAAAAATAATTCCCTTTAATCTATGGCTATGTCACCCTGATCTGGTCTGACTTCATAATATTTGAATGAGAGAGCGAGCGAGTGAGCAAGCAAGAGAGTGAGCGAGCAAGTGAGAGAGAGAGAGAGAGAGAATGTGAGACCACACTTTGTATACAGGACGCCTGGCTTCAGTCCCTGACACACAGTCCCCTGAGCACCACCAGGAGTAGAACAGTGCCAGGTGTGGTCCCAAAACAACAAACAAGACCTAATGAGAACAAACAAAACTGGAATTATAGTGGGTCCTCCTATTTATGTTTTGCTTTGTGTGACATCTACAAGCGATGGAACTTCTAGGAGCATTTGGAGAACCTCCTTATGCACTATATGATTTACCTAAAGGTCTGGGTGCAGGTTGCAATTAAAGTTACAGTTCAAGGGTAACAAACAGTTGCTCTCACTCAAAACACTCCCCTGGAAAGATCACCACAAAACACAAAAGGGAAAACTTAGACCCTTGCATCTGTGAGATGCAAGTTATTTCCTTTAAGGTACTTTGTGATAGATCAGTGTCAAACTTTGACTCTGTCAAAAGGTAAGAACATCACAAAGTGGGGTATATATACTTCTAGGACTACAAATATGTGTAAGGTTATCTTTGGGGTAGGTCACTATCACTATCACTATCTTTCTGTTGATCATCTATTTGCTAGAGCGGGCACCAGTAATATCTCCATATGTCCTGTCTCATGCCAGTAGAACCCAAAGGCATCCACTTGCTCCAGGAACATAAAGAGCCTCAAGCCATTATATCAGATCATGGGAATGACCTAATATAAATGTTACTGGTATTTGGCATATCAAATATGACATGAACAGCTTGCCAGGCTTGCCGTGCGGGTGGCATACTCTTGTAGTCACCTCTAAATAAAGCATTTATTGATGAACCGCGCGGCCGCTAGTGGCCAGGCGAGCCGGGCTGTGATAGTCTGGTCTGCCGGGTGGAGTTGTGATGAGAAAGAAGTCCGGATGTGGAAACGGCAGCCCCCATGGAGTCGGGGTGGTCATCTGGCTTGTTGTGAGGCTCTGCTGGGGTGGCAGGCCAGGGCTAGAACCCGCCATGCCTCCCGGGCACCTCATGAGCCGCTGGGCACAGGGGAGAGCAAGTAGCAGCTCTGCCCCATGTCTGAGAGTCTCTTGGGGTAGGTATGGAGAGCAAATACTAGGTCGTTTTTAAATCTAGTACTATTTTAAAGGATTTTATTTGATTTTTTGTGTTCTAAAACATAGTAATGTGGAATAAAAATAAAATTGTAAATAGATTAGACTTACATGTTTGTGTGTATTTGAGAAGAGATCTAAAATTTTCACAACATGAATTATAGTAAAATAAAAATTAAAAAATTAATAGATATATCTTACATGTTCATGTGTGTATTTGGTGAGAGACACTAGAATTTTAACAACATAAATTTTAAGATATTTTCTCAAGAAACCTGTTCTTTTTAATATTTTATTATACCACCATGGGATATACAATTAAAAGATGATCATGTTTGGGTTTTGACCATACAGTGTTCCAGCACCCATCTCTCCACCAGTGCCCATTTCCCACCACCAATGTCCCTGATTCCCTCCCTCCTTCCCTATCCTGCCTCTATGGCAGGTTCTTTATCTCTTCTCTCTCTCC
>JAJIBD010012265.1:0-50686 GCA_021461705.1 Cryptotis parvus
GGTGGACCCGGAGATCCGGCCGGGAGAAAGGGTTAAGGGGCCGGCGCGCGGTGGGCGGGCTCGGCTCCGGCGGCGCCGGGCTCGGTTGGCGGAGCCGGAGCATCTGGGAGGATGCGGCGGCGGCGGCGCAGCGCGCGGCTGCGGGGACGCGCAAAGGTGAACGCGGGCTGCGGGCTGGGCGCCCAGGTGAGCCGCTGGCCGAGGGAAGGGGCGCACGGGGGAGGGGCACGGGTTGGAGCCCCCGACAGGGCGACCGAGCCGCCGGGGCCGCAGCGGAGCCCACCGCCCCGGCACTGCGGCCAGGCGCCGAGCCAGGGGCCGCGGGGATGGCGCGGAGCAGGTAATCCGAGATGGACCGCTCGGGAGGTGCTGGCCGAGGCCCCTGCCCTGTCCCTGGGCTGGCCAAGGCCCAGGGCCTGCAGCCGGGAGGGCCACCGCAGCCCCCAGCCCCCTCGCTGCCCGCCGCACGGGGGCGGAGACAGATGTGTGCTTTCCAGCAAGGCCCCGCCACGGCTGCCGCTCTGCAAAGCAGGCGGGACCCCGGCCCGCAAACTGAGTCACTGCGTTTCATAACCCACGACGGCCACGCGCTGGCCAGCTGTGTGACCTTGGGCGAGCTGTTCCGCCTCTCTGAACCTCCGTTTTCTCTCTCCTGTGAAATGGGTCTGCCCACACCTGCTTGTGCTGAAATGAGGTTATGAACTGGCCGCTCAGGTTAGCTCAGAGAAGGAGCTGGACCAGGAGGGGGTCCTCTGATGCCCTGGCCCCGGGCTCTGGGCCTCAGATCACCCCCAACCCCTGCCACAGAACTGAGGCCTCTCTGGGTGTCCACATGTGCTGGGGCCAGGGCGCAGAGCGTGGGGCTTAGGCAGCAGTTACCGAGGCTGAGAGCAGGGGCTCTGTCCTAGAAATGCCGGTCCAGGTCCAGGGAGGGACTGTAAGAACAGGAGAGACTCTGGGGAGGTGCATCTGAGCCCCAGGTCAGTGGGGAGACTGTTTGTTTTCAGGGAGATGGGGAGGATGGAGACTTAGAGACGGAAGATTGGGCGGGTGATAGCCCAGCGGGTAGAGCGTTTGCCTTGCACGCAGCCAACCTGGGTTGGATCCCCGGCATCCCATATGGTCCCCCGAGCACCGCCAGGAGTAATTCCTGAGTGCAGAGCCAGGAGTAACCCCTGAGCATCGCCGGGTGTGACCCAAAAAAGCAAAACAACAACAACAAGAACAACAAAGGGGGAAAAAAGACGGCCGACTTCCTGGAGGAGGAGCCACAGCTGGGACAGGTCCCCCTGGCTTTCTACAAGGGCCCCTCTGCCCTGTGAAATGACCGTGCTGGGAGAGACAGCCCCATGCCTCCTCAGCACCTGTGACCTCGGTCCCTCTGGGCCTCAGTCCGTGGTCACCCGCACCCAAGCCTAACCTCACTCTTCCCGCCTCCTGAGTCTTTGTGCTTTCTGCCCCCTGGGCCTTCCTGGGAGCCTCTTTCCACCAGCCCCTGGGCGGGAGGCACGAGGCGCCCCGCCCTCACTGCCCCCACTCTCCCCTAGGCCCCTCGGGTGTGGACCGGCGTGTTGGCTCCTGGCTGCGGCAGAACGGACCATGGTCGCCCATGGCAGAGAGCCTGCGTGTAGCTTCCTGCTGCTGCAGCTGCTGCTGTGGGGGGCTGGCCCTGGCTGGGCACGGAGCTGCCCAGACCTCCTGATGGCTCGGCACCGTACCTGAGCACAGGTGCCCGCCCTAGCGGCCCGGAGAGCACGTGGCCCCAGGCCTCTGACCTCTGGGACAAGACCAGAGATGGCGGCCCCTGGAACTCCGCCATGTCCCCTGACCCGCTGGAGAGCCACCCCTTGGCCCAGCCCTGCACGGACCGGGAGCTGCTTCAGGGGCTCCCCAAGAAGGACTTGGGGTGACTAACAACCTGAAGATGGTCCAAGGGCCAGGCTCTTTGGGCTGGACGGGGCCCCGGACTCCCAGGAGCCTCCCGAGCAGGAAGTACCAGGTCCCCGCACCCCAGGGGGACCCCACAGCTCACTCTCCTCCCCACCACCCCCAGAGTCCAGTTTGGGGGTGCCCCAGCGTCTCCCTCCCCAGCGGTGGCCGCAGGCCTAAGGCCACCCAGAGAGGAGGGTGCGTCAACGGGGCCAGGACCAGGGCCCCTCAGGGTCTCCCCACACTCTTAGCAGCCCCCGGGTACTGCCGGGAGCCCTGCGCTGGAGGCTCGGGGCAGTGAGATCTTCCAGGAGGCGGCCCGGGGACCCCTCTTATTCAGCAGGGCCCTGCAGCCCCTGTAGGGGACCCCAGGACCCCCAGGTGAAGGCGGGTCCCCGCTAGGGCCTGAAGCCCAACCTGACCTGGCTGTGGCTGGAAGCCGCCCTCCGGCTCAGGAGCTGCCAGCCGGAGCCCCCGGGAAGGATGGGGGTGTGAGAGAGGGTTCCCCAGACTCCGCAACCCAGCCGGCTGATGGCGGGCCCCCACACCACAGAGAGACCTGAGGCGCCAGGTAAGTGTCAAAGGAAGTGGACTGGGCGCGGCCCTGTTCTAGGCCACCAGGGGGACGCCCTAGTTTCTGAGTGACCTCGCGTCCTCTGGGGACGGGGCGGGTGTGGCCGGCCGGCGGTGACTACACTTGTCCTTTCAGAAGTGGCCGTGAATGGTGTGGACCCCGCCTCCCGCAGCGGGTGAGAGGGGCAGTGGGGAGTCCAGGGACCCCCAAAGTCTCTCATCCCCCGCTGCCGGACCCTGGCCCAGCACCAAACCGAACAGACAGTCCCGGGGGCGCTGCAGCCAGGTGAGGCAGGAGGGCGCTGCCGGGGCGGGGGTGTCTCAGCAGGTTCCCTGTAGGCTGTGGGGGCCAGAGTACTGCTTACCCCCTGGGGGCCAAGGGGTCTTCTCTGTGGGGACTGGGCTGGGGGCGCAGGGCACCGATCCCCGGGGCTGGCCATTCCTGACAGGGCATGCTCAGTACGGGTGAGCATTCTGCCTCCCTGGGGGCTCCTGGGAGGCCTTCAGTGCTGGTGTTGTTAGTAACTGGAGGTTCCCGCCTGGCACCCCTGGGAGCAGGGGATTCTGCTGACCCCCCAGTCCTGGCGGTGGCCAGCACCACAACCATCCCCCGAGGGGTAGGGGGAAAGAAGCAACCGGGTCACAGGCACAGAAGCCAAGGGCGGGCGGCGACTTTACAGGGCGCTGCTGTCCCCGCAGATGACGCGGAGGAGTGGCCCGGACGTCCCCAAAGTCACCCCCGCACCCCAGTCCAGGCGCCTTCCACATCTCGCAGAGGCCTCATCCGTGTCACGACGCAGCGGCGCTCTGGGCCAGCGGGGCCCCCGGAGCCGTCGGCCAGCGCCATGGCCTCCGTCCGGTGTCCAGCCCGCCGGCCAACGCCACAGCGCCGCCCCTGCTCTGGGGCCCCCTGCGGCGCGTGCTGAGCTTCTCCTGGGAGCTGCACGTCTACGGGGTGGGGGGTGCTCTTCCTGCTCCCCGCCTTGCTGGCGCTGGCCACGCTGGCGGCTGCCCCGGCAGGGCCGCGGCTGGCTCTGGCGGCGGCCGCGCTGGTGCTGGTGGCCGGGGTGCTGCGCGCTCCGCCTACATGCTCGCCGACCCCTACGGCTCGCAGGCGCGGCTGGGCGCGCAGGCGGGCCCTGGTGCTCTACAACCTGCCCTTCCCCTTGCTGGTCGCGGCGCTGGGGCCCTGTCCCTGCTGGGCCTGGGCGCGGGCGCGCCCCTGCAGCTGCAGAAGCCGCTCCTGCTGGGGCGCTGGCCGTGGCGCAAGGCGTGCTGCTGCTGGCTACCGACCTGCTGTCCACCAGGCCGGTGCTCAACCTCCTGGCCCAGGGCTTCTCGTGCGCCTGGGGCGCCCGCGGTGGCCCTGGGCACGCTCTGTCTGTGCCGGCGCTGCCTGCTGGCGGGCCTCGAGGCTGGGACGCCCTCCCGGGCCGCGGCTGCTGGCTGTCGCGGGTTCGCTGGGGCTGCTGGCCTGCGGCCTGCAGCTGGCCGCCAGCTCTGGCTGTACCGGGCCCCGCCGCGTGGGCCGCTTCTCGTGGGCCTGGTGGGGCGTCCACTTCTGGCTGCGGCTGCTGGAGCTGACGTGGGCGCTGGCCCTGGCGCTGGCCGCGGTGGCCGCCGGGCGCGTCCCGGCCGCCCACCGAGCACGCCTGCTGGACCAAGCTGCTCCGCCTGGCGTGCCCGGCCCCGGTGGTAAGAGCGAGGTGCCCGAGCGCCCCAACAACTGCTACGCGGGGCCCAGCAGCGCTGGGGCGGGTGGCCTGGACCTTGGCAGGAGCCTCATCCGCAACGCGGCCGAGCTGGGGCCGTGCGCCACGCCGGGCTCGGGCGCCTGGGGCTCGGCCGCGTCGCTGGGCCGCGCGCCGCCCACCCTGTCCGCAGCAGCGTGGGGCCGGCGCCGTCGCTGAGCGAGCTGGACCTGCGGCCGCCGTCGCCCATCAACCTGAGCCGCAGCATCGACGCCGCGCTCTTCCGCGAGCACCTGGTGCGCGACAGCGTGTTCCGGCGCTGCGGCCTGGCCTCCTCGCCCCCCCGGGGCGCCGTGAGGCCTCGCCGGGGCAGCCACCCCGACGCCGGGCCCGACGGCGCCTCCACGCAGCTGCGTGTCCGCTGCCGGCTCAGCGACGTGGGGCGCGCGGCCCGGCCCCTGCGCGCCGGGACCGACGCGCGCCCAGCGGCGCGGCCTCGGGCAGCTCCCTGGACAGCTTCTCCCGCGGCTCGCTCAAGATCAGCTGGAACCCGTGGCGCCACGGGCTGTCGTCCGTGGACAGCCTGCCCCTGGACGAGCTGCCCAGCACCGTGCAGCTGCTGCCGGCGCCGGCGCCGGCCCCACCGGCAGAGCCCCCGAGGGCCGCCCAGCCCCGCGCCGCTCCTGGGGACTCACGCAGCGCGTCCAGCGACACCATCGAGCTCTGAGGACCGCGGTGGTCCCCGACCACTGTGGAGCCTGGCCCGCTGCCCAAACCGCCGAACCTTCAGGGAGCGAACTCCTGGGCCCCTGCAGCCCCCTGGTGGTCGGGAGGGCGCCCACCCAAGGGTCCTGTTTTTTAAAAAAAAATCTATTTTTTGCAGGGGGTATTTTGCACAGAGGCCGTGACGCTCACGGACCACAGGAGGTGGACATGTAGGGCCCGGGCGTGGAGGAGGGCCCCTGGGAGAGAGACCCTCGTCTGTCCCGACTGTCTGTCCTCTTTGTGCCAAAGAAATAAACCCTTAGGACTCGGCTCGCGCCTCCCTGTGGCCTCACGAGGTCCCCTGCGCCTGGGACTCCTCGCTCCAGGAATCTGCCGGACTCTCTGTTCCTGAGTGCCGCTGGGCCTGCACTGCCCCAGGCTCTCCACATTCGTGCCTGCTTCGGTGTAGCTGAGTGGCAGCGCCGGCTGGACACAGCTGACCACTGGGGGCAGGGTGTCATTCCTGGCAGTGCTGGGTTGGAAACAGCCTCCTGCGAGCAGGGCCAGCCACTAGCCCTCTAAGCTTTCTCTGTGGCTCATGTGCCCACTTTTATTTTTGGTTTTGGGCCACACACAGCTGTGTTACTCTTGGATCAGAGATCAGGGATCACTCCTGATGGTGTTCTGGGAACCATAAACACTGCCCAGGATGGAAATACCAGGGAGCAAACCAGGTCAGCTGCAGGCAGGTCCAGCGCCTGTCCCAGGCCATCTCCCCCCACACACACACAGGTCAGCCGCGAGGCAGGTACAGCGTCTGTCCCAGGCCATCTCCCCACACACACAGGTCAGCCGCAGGCAGGTCCAGCGCCTGTCCCAGGCCATCCCCCCCGCCCACAGGTCGAGCCGCATGCGAGGCCAGCGCCTGTCCCAGGGGCCATCTCATTTTCAGATGAAGAGTGCACCTCGGAGAGGACGTGTCTGTCCAGGGTCCTTGGTGAGCGTGCCCAGGCTGCCCTCCCTGAACCGCTGCAGGGCCGGCCTCTGCCTCTCCAGTGTCCTTCCCGGCAACCCTCGGGGTAGCCCCACTTCTTGGAGACTTCCGAGCAAACGGGCTCTCCAGAGCTCAGCTGACCCATGGACGCCACAGGCCAGGGGTCACACCACAGCGCATCTCCTTTCTAGACCCTTTATTTCCTGAGATGAATAAATAAACGGTGTCAGGGGGACAGGAGCCGGCAGCACTGCGGAGGGGGCCATCACAGGGGCCACGAGGGGACCTTGACCTTCCCCACAGGTGCCGCCCGACTCCCAGGCCACTGTCTCTGGACATCCACGGTCAGGCCACTCCGCACTCCAGGGAGAGGCCCTGGGCAGCTCTGAAAAGCGGCGGGGGTGCGGCCCCTCTCCTGCCCAGGGTGTGGGCACTACCTGCCCTTGATGAAACCCTCCAGCACGCGGTCGCTCGCGCTCCGACAGCCAGTAGCCGGTCATGGCCGCCACCGCCCCGATGAAGATGGCTGTGAAGACCAGGTCACCCTTGGCGGCCAGTGTGGCCAGCGCGCAGATGATGACGCCGAAGAACATCTGCTGCAGCACCACCAGCTCATCCTCCGTCATCTCCCGGAAGAAGCCGGCAGGCTCTGGGGACAGAGGGCCAGTCAGGCCTCGCAGGCACAGGCTCAGAGAGGGGGGGGGGCGCCCGCCAGCAGGCTGCGGGTTCCCGCTCAGCTCCCAACGCCGCCCCCTGCTGGCCACACAGGACACAGTGTGGCGGGGGAGCTGGGGGGCTCAGGGTGTTATAAGTGGCTACACACAGCGGGTGGGCAGGTCCCAGAGGACAGCGAGATCGGGTGGGGCGCGGACTCCCCAGTCTCGGGCGGGCACGAGGCTTCAGCCCAGAGACACAGCTGAAGGGCCTCAAGTTCCCTGGGGAGCGGGGACAAAGAGGGCGTCAGGGCCAGCAGCTGCCGAGTGAGGGACTCACCGGGGACCTGGTCCTGCACGCAGACGCCGTCCACCTGCTTGTAGCCCACGCGACGCAGACACAGCGGTAACTGCCCTCCGTGTTCTCCACACTGCTCCCGCTCGCCCGGGCACACCTCCGTGGCACACTCGTCCACATCTGGGGGCCAGGGACCGTTCAGAGCGCTGGCTGCCCGGGCCACACCCGCCACACCCACACGGCTCCCACCTTGATGGACCGTGCCATCCTTCCTGGCCCGAGACATCCTGCCCAGCCCATGCCCACGCGGCTCTGCGGGACCAGGACCCCAGGGGGCAGTGGCGGGCACTCACCCAGACACTTGGAGCCCACTTGCTGGTAGCCACGGCTGCACTTCTTGCAGCGGCGGGGCCAGCCCCCATGCAGCCCAGGCAGGCCTTGGCACAGTCTGCGGGGAGGCGGGAACGTGAGTGAGTGGCAGCCCCGGCCTGGGGGCAGCAGGGCTCCCCTAAGAGGCCCAGAGAGCTCTTGCAGCTGACCGGTCGGAAGGGCAGGGGCCGGAGGCGGGAGGGCCACCCTCCCACGGGAACGCTCACCCCGACACTCGTAGGAGCCCTCCGTGTTCACACAGAACTGGTTGGCGCCGCAGCTGGCCTGCTCCGTGCCACACTCGTCAATGTCTCGCGGAGACCAGGGGACAGCGCTTGGTCCCCAGTTCCCCACCGGGCTGCACCGTGGGGTGGCGGTAAAGAGGCAGGCGCGCACAGCTGCCCGGCTGGGGAGCCCTTGCTCACAGCCCCCGGGAAGCCAGGAGCACCGAAGGGCGCTTCTCCCTGCCAGGAAACCACGGCCTGCTCTGGCCTCCCCAAAGTTCTCTTTCACTTATTCGAAGTCACACCTGGTGGCGTTGGGGGCGGGTGCCCTCCCGCTGTGATTCCCCATTGTCCAGAGGTGGAGGCCGCAGCCTTGCCAGTAAATCACATACACAAAAGGGCGCAGGAAGCCCGAGAGAGTCGAGCCCGCATGAGATACACACCCCTCTTTCCTCTGGCAGGGCTTAACCTTTGGGGGTGCTCAGGGGTCAGACCACCAGCTCAGTGCAGTGCTCCAGGTCGCCCCTGGGTGCTGGGAAAGCGGAACCCAGGCGTCACATGCAGCCCTCGCCAGCTGAGCCCTCTGACCCCAGAGTGCAATGCAGGATCCTGGCGGCGTACCTTTCTGCCATAGCACCTGAGCCTTTCACCTACAGACCGTCTAGGCAGGGAGCAAATCTCCAACCCTGGGCCTCTGACCCCCCGTCCTGTACCCAGCCCCTCTGGGATGACCTTTCGTCAGGTCTCAAGGATGTGGCCTTGAGAGGAGGAGGCGCTGACACCTCCTCCCAGAAGCCCTCCTGACTCCACACTGCATGGAGCTGGATCTGGGACAGCTTGTGCTGGACACGGACCTGCCTGGTCACTATGCAGCGGGTCACTCTTCCACGTTCCCAACCGGGCAGGTATCTCCACAAAGATGGGGCTAAGTGTGGGTGGCCAGGCCGTGGGGCGGGGAGGATGGGCCTGCCCGGCTGGGCGCTCACTCACTCACCCACACACTTGAGGTTGTGCAGGGCCCAGCCCTTTCTGCACTGCAGGCAGTGTGACTCCTCGGGCCCGGAGCAGCGAGCGCAGGGGCCGGGCAAGGCTGCAGGGTGGGGAGGGCGTGAGAACGTGCAGGCGGGGAGCACCCACCCGCGCCCCGCACCCCTGCCGCCCGCCTACCTACCCTGAACACAGCAGCTGGCTGCCGCCGCGCCCCTGCCGCCACCTCCCGAACAGCGCGGCGCCGCCCCCCCACGCGCCCCGCCACCTACCACCGCCCGCGCCCGCCCGCCACCTACCGCGCGCCCCGCCGCCCGCCTACCGCGACACACACGGCGCCGCACGCGCCCCCGCCCGCCTACCTACCCGCGCCCGCGCCTGCCGCCCGCCTACCTACCCGCGCCCGAGCCCATGCCGCCCGCCTACCTACCCGAACACAGCAGCTGGCTGCCGTTCCGCTCCGCCTCGGAGTAGCCGGGGCCGCAGTGGCCACAGGCTCGCCCCATAGCCAGCTCGGCATGTACAGCGCCCGCTGCCCCTTGGGTCCCTTCGCCTTCACACTGCCCGTAGCCTCCACAAGGCTTCTCGGCGCCCGGGACAGGCTGTGGGTGACACCACACCAGCTGAGCTGGAGACTCCAGGCTGGGGACGGGGAACAGGGTTCGGAGGGGGGAACAACCGCTCCCGTGGGCCAGTCCCGGCCGGGGGCAGCAGCGGCCACTCCAGCATCCCGGCCCTGGGAGGTGGGGCGGGGCCAGGACCAGCCCCCACTCCTCAGGGATCCTCAAACACTCACGCAGGCAGGAGGGCCCGAAGGTGCCTGAGGGGCAGCAAAGCTTCAGGGAGTCCGAACAGAGCCACTGGAGGAGGTCGGGGGCTTCCTGCTGCCTGGTTGGGGGGGGGTGGACCCTGAGCTGAAGCCTTCGTCCACACTCTGTGTGTGGGAAAAGTCACCCTGACCCCTGCCCGCCTGTGGACACGAGGTGAGACTGCGACCCCCCCCCCAGCAGGTCTGAGTTGGGAGCATGGAGCCAAGCCACACCCAGACCCCTGCGACCCCACAACGCCCCTGGCGCCGCTGCACCCCATGCTGTGCCACGCCCCTGCCCGCCTGCCACGCCCTGCCACACCCCTGCCCACTCGCCAAGCCCGTGACACCCCTGCCCTCCCGCCACGCCCCTGCCCGCCTGCCACGCCCTGCCACACCCCCTGCCCACCCGCCAAGCCCGTGACACCCCTGCCCTCCCACCACGCCCCTGCCCGCCCGCCACGCCGTGATGCCCCTACTCACCTGCCATGCCCCGTGACACCCCTGCCTGCCCGCCATGCCACGCCTTGCCCCTGCCTGCCCACCACACCCGCGATGCCCCTGCCCACCCGCGCCCGATGCGCCTGCCCACGCCCCGCCCCTCTCACTTGTGGAACCACCAGCTCTCCACGAGCTCCTCGCTCCAGCTCCAGCAGGCGGTGGCACTCGAAGTCCGACTTGCTGCAGACGCCCTCCAGCACCTCCACCAGGCGGGTCTCACTGGCACATGGCAGGCAAGGGGACAAGTGTCACCACCCTCTGCTCCCCTGAGGGCCCCTGACCCCGAGACTCAGCAGGAAGGTCGTGGGGTATCCCAGAGGTGTCCCCGTTCAGGGGTCAAGCAGACCCGGAGCTCAGATGCAGCTGTGGGACCCTGAGCATTGACCTACCGGGCCCTGTCCCCATCCGTCAGACGGACAAGGTCCCCCCGTCCACTCCCACGTCCCCCGCAGTTTGGTTCTGTCTGGGGGACACCTGGCAGTGTCCAGGGCTGACTCTTGGCTCTGGCATATGGACCCTTCCTGGTGGGGCTCGCGAGACCATCTGGGTGCTGGGGGCCGGACCTGGGCTGGCGCGTGCTGGGCAAGCGCCCTCATCTCTAGCCAGGCCCCTCAGTCTTGTCTGCGCCCCTCACTTCGGGACGGCTCAGTGGGCTAGTAACCCCTTGTAAGGGGGATGTGGCGAGAAATTCAACAGCCAGTTCAAGGAGCTTCAAGCTTGCAGGAGGCCCAGGTTCGAACCCCAGCACCACGTGGCCCCAAGCAGTGCTGGGAGTGACCCTGAGCACCACCAGTGGCCCCAAACTTAAAGGTATATACACACACCCCATAAATCATAGTGAAACACAAACTGTCGCTTCTCCTCGTATGTGTGTAAGGAACAAGTGGAGCAGCAGGCGAGTGTGAGACGGGGCAGCCCTCCCCCCCCCGTCACATGCCCTCACCCAGGCCCCGGGACCGGCCTGCTGGGCACGTGCCCCCAGGGTGAAAACAGGTGTTCAAAGAACGACCCGCACACCAACGCCTCAGTAAAACTCCCCAGCAGCAGGAGGGAGAGAGCCCCAACGCTCTTCAGCGGACAGCAGAGAAGCCAAGAGGCTGAGCCAGAAAGACCAGCAGGGAGGGCACTGGCCTTGCGTGAAGTCGGACCCAGGCTCCGTCCCTGGCACCCCATAGGTCCCCTAAGCCCACCAAGGGTGATCTCTGAGCACAGAGCCAGGAGTAAGCCCTGAGCGCTGCTGGTGTGGTTCGTCTCAAAGCACCCCGGGCTAGTCGGTGCAGGACCACGGGAAGGCACTTGCTCTGTGCACAGCTGACCTAGAGCCACATCTGGTGCCCTGAGCACCACGATGGGCATTGCTGGGTGTGGCCCCAAGACCCCAGTGATAAACAGAGGGCCGGGAGCAGACAGCAGCAGACAGAGGCAGGAAGGGAGTTTGCCTTGCACGCAGCTAACCCAGGTTCGATCCCGGCATCCCATATGGTCCCCGAGCACTGCCAGGAGTAATTCCTGAGTGCAGAGCCAGGAGGAACCCCTGAGCATTGCCGGTGTGACTCCCAAGTAAAATGAATAAATAAAAGTAATAAGAGACAGGCAGTAGCAGATCCAGACACCAGCATATTATTCAGCCTTAAGAAGGGAGTTGGCCTAACGGCAAATGCTGTGATCTAGATTCTGACCCTTGAAAACACAGTGCTCAGAGCAAGTGCCAGGACACAAAGTCACATGACCACCAGACCCGAACAGCCCAGCTTCCAGGCGAGGAAACTGACTCACAGCAGTTCACTGCTTTCCCTCAGGCTCTCAAGGGCCAGAGCAGACCAACAGCGTGAAGCCAAAGGTTGGGGATGGCGCAGCCCCGCCCCACGTGCCAGCTCCCCTTCGTCCCCAGTGGCCAGACCAAACCCGTCCCGGATGTCGCAGAAGCCCAGTACCCTGATTCTACGCTTCCCCAAAGCAGTGCTCCCCAAAGTGGACAATACTCCTCCCAGGGGTCAGGCGATCCGGGGGGGGGACCCTCAGGGACAACTGGGAGGGGATTCTGTTTCTTCCTTCAAGGACAGACTTAGGCCCGAGCCACAGCACAGCAGGGAGGGTGGTTTCCCTGCATGCGGCTGACTTGGGTTCAGGACTAAGTCGGAGCATTGCTGGGTGTGGCCCAGAACAACACAAAAAAAGAAGTCAGGTCTAAGGGACATAGGTTTCTTGTTTTTTTTTTTTTTTTGGGTCACACCCAGCGATGCTCAGGGGTTTCTCCTGGCTCTGCACTCAGGAATTACTCCTGGCGGTGCTTGGGGGGACCATATGGGATGCTGGGGATTCGAACCCAGGCCGGCCGCGTGCAAGGCCCTACCCACTGAGCTATTCCTCCGGCCCCATCTAAGAGACATAGGTTTCTGGGGGCTGCCACATGGTTTTTCTTGAAAGGAGCCAGGAAGTTTGAGAACCTGAGCTCTAACTACCCCAGGAGCCGCCCACTGGCCCCGAACCAAAGGTGACCCCGTTGGCGTCTCCAGCAGCCAGTCAGTATTCCTGAGGAAAACACACCTGAGAAATCCCTCTCTGCCCGCGGTGAGGTGGCCCAGCCGCCCGCCCGAGGCAGCACCCCCCAACAGCCCTTAACGGCCTCCCCCTCCCGGGCCTCCTGGGTGCGGCTCAGAGCAGGGCGAGCACCTGTTTCCGTCCACCCTCACCCCTACCCACTCAGGCCCTCCAGCAGGGGCTCGCCCGCAGCCCCACTCCCCACTGCGCGCCATCTCCCTCCAGACCATCTGCAGACCCTCCGCAGCGCCCCACCCACGGACACACCCCCTCCATTCCGAGTCCACCCAATGTTCCCAGCCGGCAACGTCATTGTTGTTGTTTGTGTGTGTGTGTGTGGGGGGGTGTTGTTGCGCCACACCCAGCAGCGCCCAGGAATCACTCTCTGCTCTCCGCCCAGGGAGCACTCTCTGCTCTGCGCCCAGGGAGCACTCCCGGCTCTGCGCCCAGGGAGCACCTGACAGTCCTCAGGAGTTGGTCACAAGCAAGGCCAGTGCCTTAGCCCCTGAAAGCCCTTCAGACTCTCCTGCTCCGTAGGGCTTACAAGGTCTTTGGAGATCAAACTCTGCCTGCCCGTCCACTGCCTCCCGAGCCCAGGGGCGTTCACTGAGCGCCCCGCCCCGCGGCCAGGCAGAGCCGCAGGTGAGGCGCATGGCCCATACCTGTCTCTATACTTGGACAGCTTCTCTTCCTCCCACGCGGTGTTGCCTCCTCCAAAATTGTCCCGGATGGTTCTCTCCAGACCCTGGAAAGAGAGGAACCAGGCGAGAGCCGAGAACAGCCCCTCTCGGCACTGCAACCCAGCGAGGGCGCAGCCCCGAGCGCCCCCCGCCCGCAGCGCACCCACCTTGTTGAAGCTGTCCACCAGCCCCCGACAGGTGTGGCACGGGTGGGGCTGGGTGGGGGGCGCCGCCTGGGGCAGCGAGGGAGGGCTGTGGCCGCACGGAGCCCGGGAGGCCCAGGGACAGGCTCAGGCCCCAGAGCAGGGCGGGAAGCAGGCCCCGGGGGGCCCGCAGGGCCATTGCTGCCCAGGCCGGGGGCCTGAGGGTCGGCTGCGCGGAGGGCGTCAGCGCACGGGCAGGCAGGGGATCGGGCCGGTTCTCGGGGTCCGCGGCCCGGCGGCCCACGGACGGGAAGAGCCGGGAAAGCCGCTATGCGGCTAGGGGCAGCCGCCGCGTCCGCAGTCCCCGGAGCGGGGCAAGCATCGCTGGCTCCCGGGGAGCGCCACGGACCGGGGCCGTCTGCGGGGTCGGCTCGGGGCTCCGCGCTCGGCCTCCAGGTCCCGAGCGGAGAGGCCCGAGGGGCGGGCCTGGGGGAGGCGCCTGGAGAGAAGGTTCGGGAGCCCGCAGCGGTCCCGGCGCCGCCCAGAAGCCGCGGGGAGGCGCTGGGGGCGCGGAGCCAGGGGAGGCGAGCGGCCCAGCCCGGCCCGCAACGTCGCCGCCGCCGCCGGCGTCCGGCTCCGCGACCTCGGCGGCCGGGAGGCGGGGCCCCCGCGCGGCAGCCAATGGCGGCGGGCCATGTGCCCCGGCGTCACCGCCCACCAGCCAACCAGAGGCGGCGCCGGGTTGCACCTGTCGGGGCCTTAAAGGGCCACGGCGGCCTTCGAGGGCGCCCGGAGACACAGGCCGGAGTCGAAGGTAGAAAAGCAGCGGCTCCTTTTATTCAGGTCCCGTCCGCACTGCCAGGAGTAATTCCTGAGTGCAGTAATTCCTCCCCGCGCGCCCGCCCCCGCCCGCCGGCGTGTCCGCGCGCCGGAGGCAGCTGTCCAGGGCGGGCTGCAGGGCCCGGGCCACGCGCTCCGCGCTCGCCCGCAGCCCCCGTGCCGGGGTCCGGCGCGGCCCTGCAGGGGCCCCCCAGGAAGGCGGGCATCTGCGTGGGCAGCGCGAAGAGCGGCACGGCGCGGAAGAGCGCGGGCACGGCGTCGGGTGCCAGCAGCCCGTCGAAGCAGGCGCCCACGTAGCGGCCGGCCGCGCTGCCCTGCAGGAAGTCGGGCAGCACGCAGCTGAGCGAGGCGGCGAAGGCGTCCTGCGGGCCGGCCGCGTCCACGGCCCCCGGCTCCCCGGCCTGCAGCCACTCGCGGCACAGCGCCACGGCGCCCGGCGAGAAGAGCAGCACCACCAGGCCGCCCTCCTGCAGGGTCTGGCGCCGCTGCGCGTGGAACCAGGCCAGGGGCCCCAGCGCGCCCAGCTCCCGCCGGCTCCACAGGTCCACGGCCACGCGCAGCCGGAGCTGGCCCAGCGCCGAGGCCAGGGCGCCCACCAGGCGCTCGAAGCCCGCGTTGTCGGCCGAGTAGAGAAGCAGCGCGGGGCGGCCCCTGGGGCCCCTGCGGGAGAGAGCAGGGGGACAAGTGTGAGGGCCCCCGGCGGGTGCCGGGCGCGATCCCCCGCCAGGCGCCCACCAGCTCGCACTCACCCCCCACGCCGACGTCCTGCGTCAGGAGCCTTAGCCACCCTGGTAGGGGAGGGGCGGAGGGGCCATGAGCTCAGCCGCCCCCACCTGCCCGTCCCCGACCCCTGCCCCTTGGGATGCCCCGGGGCGGCCCACCTTTCACGGAGGCCTTTTTGAGGATCAGGAAGAAGAAGAACACGGCCGCCAGCAGCAGACAGGTCAGCCACACCAGGGCCCAGCGCTGGTGGACATCTGGAAGAGGCGGGGAGAGGAGGGGGCTCACTTCACAAAGAGAAGAATTGAGGCCGAGGCGGAACCATCAGCATCCCCAAAAACGCACAGCAGGGCCGGAGCGATAGTCCAGCGGGGAGGGAGTTTGCCTTGCACACAGCCAACCCGGGTTCGATCCCCGGCATCCCATATGGGGCCCCCAGCACCGCCAGGAGTAATTCCTGAGTGCAGAGCCAGGAGGAACCCCTGAGCATAGCCGGGTGTGACCCAAAAAGCAAAAACAAAACAAAACAAAAAAAACCGGGCAGCACCGGATGTGAGCCCAGACTGGCCTTGGGGGTTCTCGTCCTGCTCTTCAGCAAGGCGGTTGGGCCTCGCTGCCGGCCTCGCAGAGCCCTGGTGAGGACGGAGCAGGCCGGGCTAGTGCGCACTGAACGCAGTGTGGGGCATAGAGGTGCCCAGGTGTCAGGAACTGCCCCTCGCCTGGCCCTGGTCCTCTCTCTCTTGGGGGACCACCACGGCTTCCAAAGGGAACCGCCCTGGCCTGGCCCTCGTCCTCTCTCTCTTGGGGGACCACCACGGCTTCCAGGAACCGCCCCTGGCCTGGCCCTCGTCCTCTCTCTCTTGGGGGACCACCACGGCTTCCAAACAGAACTGCCCTCGCCTGGCCTTTTCCTCTCTCTTGGGGACCACCCGCAGGCTCCAAGCGGAACCGCCCCTGGCCTGGCCCTCGTCCTCTCTCTCTTGGGGGACCACCACGGCTTCAAAGCGGAACTGCCCCTGGCCTGGCCCTCGTCCTCTCTCTCTTGGGGACCACCCCGGCTTCAAGCGGAACTGCCCCTGGCCTGGCCCTCGTCCTCTCTCTTGGGGACCACCACGGCTTCCAAACGGCCCCTGCGGCTTTGCCTCCGGGATATTTGGCACCTGGCGCTGGGAGAACTCTTAGGAGAACTCTTAGAAATGCTAACTTGAGGTGGGAGTGGTGGCACAGCAGGCAGTGTTTGCCTTGCATGCTTCAGAGTTTGACCCAGGCATCCCGATGGTCCCGAGCCAGCCACAGGAGTGAGCTGAGCACCCCTGGGGCGGCCCCCAAAACCAAACAAAAACATTAAGTTGAAGGACCCGAGGGTGCAGCGGGCAGGGAACTCGCCTTGCCTGTGGCTGACCGGGTTCAGCGCCAGCACCATAGGTGGTCCCTTGACCTCTGAGCGCAGAGCCAGGAGGGAGCCCTGAGCACACCAGGAATACCCCTTGCTAGAAAAACCTAGTTTGGTTATAGTAGCTCCCTTACCCATAGGGGAGGTAGCAAGACACTCCCTCCACCACACACAAACCAAATTGGATGCCTGGAACTAGATAATAACTTTCTTACTATGATAATGATCTATAAATGAGGCTCATAAGATGAAAACAACAAAGCAGACCAATTATAATAAAGCGCTCCGTGAAACTTGGGGTGTGGCCTCCGAGTCTTTGCCGGTGAGTGGTGGTTTCTGAGCAGGTCACCGTGAGGGGCGGCTTGCACGGCCACAACTGCGGGGCTGTCTGGGAATCTCCGGCCCGCACACCAACTTCCCTCACCTTCACATTTTCTCTCAAAAAGTGCCCCCCAAGCGATAACCAACGTGCCTCTCTGCCCATCTAGCCCCATCGTCCCAGAAGTGTGGGGGGTCCGTCGTGACCCCTGCAGCCCCGCTGGGTCAGCGTCATGGAGGGCATACTGCTCTGCACGCCTTGGGTTTTTTGCCAGGGGTGCTCCCAAACAGTGCTCAGGGCCCGGTGACAGTCCTAGCTTTGTTCGGAGCCTGGGCTGGCGACACCGTGTTGCCAGGGCTCAGCGGGGCCACCTGGTGGTGCCCAGAGGCCTGTCCTGGGCACCAAACCTAGGGCCTCGGTATACAGGAGCTGCTCTACCCCTTTGACCGTCTCCCAGGCACCTCCTGGCTTTTTTTTTTCCTTTTTTGGGTCACACCCAGCGATGCTCAGGAATTACTCCTAGCAATGCTCGGAATATATGGGATGCCGAGGATCGAACGTGGGTCAGCCGCCTGCAAGGCAAACACCCCGCTGTGCTATCACTTGGCCCCCTCCTGGCTTTTCAGAGCGATGGTGTGGCAGGGACAATAACCTGGCCCCTCCCCAGCGCTCCAGCGTCAGCCCGGCCTGCAGGGGATTCAGAGGACGTCCCGTGACACTCACACTTGTCCATGGCGCAGGCCCAGAGCACCACCAGCTCATCGTCCCACAGCTGCAAGACAAACAGAACCGAGTCCAGATCCCCCGCGGGCTCACGGGTCAGCTCCCACTTGGCCCGGGACACGCCTCACCATGCCACACACACGTACACACAGCCTGGTCGCGCACACAGCCTGATCTCATCTGTACACACACACACAGTCTCCAGATGCCCAGGCTACACCGCACAAAGCCTGATTTCACGTATATGCATACACACGGCCTGATCTCACGCACATGCACGCACAAAGCCTGTTCTCTCATGCATGCGCACACACAGCCTGATCTCACACAAATGACACACACGGCCTCAATCCAGACGCCCCGGTCGGTGCACCACATCGCGCGTGGCGCACACACATGCATGACAGGTCGCTCCCGGCCACTCCGCCTCTGCTCACACGTGCTAGCCCCTGGACAGGTCGCTCGAGGCAGTGGGGCCCTCTGCAGTGCAGGGAGGCCGTCCCTGCAGCGCCCTCACAGGCAGTGACCACCTGGGGTTCCCCTGCCCACAGCAGACTGTGCTGTTTCCACTTGTCGCTTCCCAGGGGCTGGACACGAGGAGGCACAGCAGTGTGGGGGCGCTGAGGCCAGCGAGGCGACCCTGCAGGACACAGCTGACCACATGGCACTTTGCCTGGGCCGGAGCAGCGCCCCTCGCGTGCTCACCTGCAGACACTGGCCTGACCGCAGGTCCTGGAGAATCTGCTGCCCGAGGTGCGCTGTCCTCTGCCAAGCAAGATGTGGGACAGTGAGCGTAGTACCGTGGGGGTGCCAGGCTGCAGCTGGCACATGGCGAGGGGAGGCCTAGCCATCGCCCCCTCCCCAGTTCCCAGAGACCAGCCGAGGGGGTCCTGCTAGTGTCGGGGTCCTCACGGGGAGTCTCTGCTGAGCAGCGGGGAGCAGCCCCCGCGTGCAGGGCACAGAGCGACCCGTTGTCCTGAAGACCTCGAGCTCTACCAGCAGCATGTCATCTCTGGGGGCCCCAGCGAGTCTGCGGTGGGGTGAGCCTGCGTGAGTGACGCCCAGCCACCCGGCCCAGACCCCTGTGGCTGGCCCGCGGGTCCCCACTCACCAGCCCACAAGCACTCCAGCAGCTGTGGCCCCTCCCAGCCGCTCACCTGCGTGGAAGAGGTGGGGAGGCGCCGTGAGGGGGGGTCCGGAAGGGGGAAGACAGGGTCCAGAGCTCAGGACCCACTGACCTACAGTGGGTGGACCCAGGTTCAAGGCCAGGATTCAGAGTCATGGGCTGTTCTCACACAGTGGGTCAAGGGCTAAGAGGCCAGTGGCCCAACACACCCTTTAGTGGCCCGCAGGCGCTCAGGTGCCCCCTTCTCACCTCACCCCTCCATGGGGGCCTCACCCCATCATCCATTTTGAGTTATTTTTCCTGGGGGCAGGCCACACCAGCTGGGCTCAAAGCTCGCTCCTGGCCTCTGTGCTCGGGGCTCACTCCTGGCTCTGTGCTCAGGGCTCACTCCTGGCTCTGTGCTCAGGGCTCACTCCCTGGCTCTGTGCTCAGGGCTCACTCCTGGCTCTGTGCTCAGGGCTCACTCCTGGCTCTGTGCTCAGGGCTCACTCCTGGCTCTGTGCTCCAGGGCTCACTCCTGGCTCTGCTCGGGGCTCACTCCTGGCTCTGTGCTCAGGGGCTCACTCCCTGGCTCTGTGCTCAGGGCTCACTCCTGGCTCTGTGCTCAGGGCTCACTCCTGGCTCTGTGCTCAGGGATCACTCCTGGCTCTGTGCTCAGGGCTCACTCCTGGCTCTGTGCTCAGGGATCACTCCTGGCTCTGTGCTCGGGGGCTCACTCCTGGCTCTGTGCTCAGGGGCTCACTCCTGGCTCTGTGCTCAGGGGCTCACTCCTGGCTCTGTGCTCAGGGACTCACTCCTGGCTCTGTGCTCGGGGGCTCACTCCTGGCTCTGTGCTCGGGGCTCACTCCTGGCTCTGTGCTCAGGGCTCACTCCTGGCTCTGTGCTCAGGGGTCACTCCTGGCTCTGTGCTCAGGGCCCACTCCTGGCTCTGTGCTCGGGGGCTGACTCCTGGCTCTGTGCTCGGGGCTGACTCCTGGCTCTGTGCTCAGGGCTCACCTCCTGGATCTGTGCTCAGGGCTCACTCCTGGCTCTGTGCTCGGGGTCGCCCCTGGCAGTCCCCAAGCAGTGCTGCTGAGATGGAACAGGGTGGACCACATGCAAAGCAAGAGGGTCTTAATCACTGGACTCTCTCAATTCACCTCCTTTTTGAAAATGCAGGCCTTTCCCGCCTTCCCCACTTTTCCCGGTGTTGAGAGAGTTTCAGATCCAGAGGGGGCCGATCCAGCAATAGCACAGCAGGGAGAGCATTTGCCTTACACGCAGCTGACCTGGGTTTGATCCCTGGCATTTCATATGGTCTCCCCAAGCACCGCCAGTAGTAATTCCTGAGTGCAGAGCCAGGAGTAACCCCCTGAGCATCATGGGTATGACCCAAAAAGCTAAATAAATAAACAAAATCTAGAGGCTGGGTACAGCTGGCAGGGCGCTTGCCTTGCATGTGGCTGACCCAGGTTCAATTCCTGGCACCCCAAGCACCACCAGGAGTGATTTCTGAGTACAGCTAGGAGTAACCCCTAGGCATTGCTGGGTGTGGTCCCTAAAACCAAAAGTAAATTAAGTAAATTAAAAAAATAATATGGGGCCGGGCGATAGCCCAGCGGGTAGGGCATTTGCCTTGCGGCCGCCGCCCCGGGTTCAATCCCCCGGCATCCCATATGGTCCCCTGAGCACCGCCAGGAGTGATTCCTGAGTGTAGAGCCAGGACTAACCCCTGAGCATCGCCAGGTGTGACCCAAAAAAGCAAAAAAAAAAAAAATAATAATAATAATATGTAGGGGGCGGAGCGATGGTCCAGTGGGTAGGGCGTTTGCCTTCCACACCAGCCGGCCCATGCCGACCCAGGTTTGATCCCCGGCATCCCATATGGTCCCCGAGCACCACCAGGAGTGATTCCTGAGTGCAGAGCCAGGAAACCCCTGAGCATTGCGGGGTGTGATCCAAAAAAAGCTAAATAAATAAATAAGTAAGTAAGTAAGTAAGTAAATAAATAAATGGAATGATTAAGCTCCAACTAATAAACTCCAGCAAATTAAAAAAAATATGTAAGAGTCAGAGCAATAGCACAGCGGGTAGGGTGTTTGCCTTGCACACAGAAGACCTGGGTTCAATCCCGGCATTCCACATGGTTCCCTGAGGCACCACCAGGAGTAATTCCTGAGCAAAGAGCCAGGGAAGTACCCCTGAGCGTCACCAGGTGTGACCCAAAAAAGCAATAAAATAAAATAAAAAATAAAATGTATATTACATATCTAAATCCAGAGGCTTTTCCTGGAGGTGCATTCGATGCTTTGTTTCTTCTGTCTCTCTCCATGGGATACTGAGTTCCTGAGGAAGAGGCTCTCCCTGGCCGGGGGCTAACCCTGGGACACCGTCCCTCAGTAGTGCCAGGAGTAGTGCCAAGGGCACGTGTACAAGCCCAGCCCTGTGGTTCCGATCGCAGAGTCCCATCCCGGAGCACTGGGCGAGCTCCCGCTGGGCACTCCACAAGAGGCTTCATCGCCATGCACAGCTACTCCTGTACCCGTAGATGGCTGGGGGTCCCGGCCCCTGCACACTGCAGTACTGAGTGGGGCTCCTACACCGGGAACTTGCTGCTCCAGGGTCCCACGGCTAGAGGATGACGCGTTTGTCTGGGGGGGTCAGCTGGGGACTCGGGCGCCCCCTTCTTACCTGGACACAGAGGTTAGGGGTGCCCTTCCAAGAGCGGGAACTCGAAGACCCCTCTGTGGAAAGAGGACAAGTGGTGGTCCCCAAAGGTGGTCTCTGGGCCCCCTTCCTCCCCAGCTCACTTACATTGGCAGTGGCATTCTCTGGGGGCAGAGGCGGCACCAGCGACTGGCAGGGGCCCCGCCCCGAGCCTGCCAGCACAGCTCGGCCACAAGGTGGACTGGGCAGGGCACGTCCAGCCGCCAGCTCCTCGGGGGCAGCAGCTGGGCGCGGGCAGCACGCCAGAGGTTCTGGTGGGAGCGTGGGTCTGTGGGGACAGGGGGTCACTCGGCGCCCCGCTGCCCGCTGCCCACCCCTCATCACCCAGCCCTGCGGCTACTCACCCTTCCCAAAGGGGCAAGTGCTTGTCCGGATGGAGTCGGGCTCCAGAGGCCACACCTGAAGGAGAGTGGGCATCGCGGGGCAGTGCCAGCCGTGCCAGGCCTCGGGGCGACACCGCAGTCAGCCCCCTCCCACCCCCGGCCTGGGGACTCCTTCTCCTTCCAGCCAACCTTCTGCAATCACATCTTTAATCTCCTTGGGGCGAGGCCACACCAAGCAGACTTACTCCTGGTGGGCTCTGAGGATCATTTGGGATGCCAGGGATCAAACCCGGTCGGCCGCAAGGCAGGTGCTGTGCCGCTGTGCGTGACTCCAGCCCTTCCACACTTTAACAGATTTTGTTTGTTCTTTGGAGCCACACCCAGCCACACTCAGGGGTTAGCCCTGGCCTCGCACTCAGGGATTACTTCTGACAGTGTTGGGGGCGTGGCTATGGGGTGCCGGGATAGAACCCAGGTTGGCTGTGTGCAAGGCAAGCACCCTCCCCACTGTACTACGCTCCAGCCCCACTCGACAGACTCTGAACACTGTTCCCACACGTCCGAGCACGGAGCCGTCCACAATCACTCTGCTTGGTGCCACAGCTCAATGTTAGGACATCATTTACTTATTTATTTTTTTGCTTTTTTGGGTCACACCCAGTAATGCTCAGCAGTTATTCCTGGCTTTGCACTCAGGAATTACTCCTGGCTGTGCTTGAGAACCATATGGATGCTGGGGATCGAACCCGGATGGCAGCATGCAAAGCAAATGCCCTACCCACTGTACTTCCGGCCCCCAGGGATGTAATTGTTTACTTCTTTCAACTGACTTTTTTTTTTTTTTTTTTTGGCTTTATGTGTGGCTTTTCCGGGCCTACCTGCCCAGCAGGTAGGGCGTTTGCCTTGCAGCGGCCGGCCTGTGCTGGCCCGGGTTCGATCCCTGGCGTCCCATATGGTCCCCTGAGAACTGCCAGGAGTAATTCCTGAGTGCAGAGCCAGGAGTATGCTACCCGCACGGCAGAGCCTGGCAAGCTACCCGTGTCGTATTTGATATGCCAGATACCAGTAACAATTACAGACCTCATTCCCATGACCTGATGGAATGGTTTGAGGCTCTTTATGTTCCTGGAGCAAGCAGGTGCCCTTGGGCTCTACTAGCATGAGACAGGTCATATGGAGATGTTACTGGTGCCCGCTCGAGCAAATCGATGATGAACGGGGAAGACAGTGACAGTGACAGTGTCACATCCAGTGATTCTCAGGGTTTACCGGCTCTGCACTCAGGAATTACTCCTGGTGGTGCTTGGGGGACCACACAGAATGCCGAGGATCCAACCTGGGTCAGCTGCATGCAAGGCAAACGCCCTCCCGCTGTGCTATATCTCTCTAGCCCCAAAATGACTTTTTTTTTTTTTGCATTTTTGGGTCACACCTGGCAATGCCCAGGGGTTCTCCTGGCTCTGCGCTCAGAAATTACTCCTGGTGGTGCTCGTGGGACCATATGGGATGCCGGGGATTGAACCGGGTTGGCTGCGTGCAAGGCAAATGCCCTACCCGCCGTGCTGTCACTCGGACCCTCAAACTGACTTCTGGTTTGATTGATTTTTTTTTTTCGTGGTAGGTATCAAGTTCAGGGTCTCATGCATGCAACATAATTGTCTGCCTCGGAGTGACCCCTGGCCCTCAGCAGACCTCTTGGGCTCAGTCCTGTGTGAAACCCCAGAGCTAATATATTCGTTTACTCAGCAAAGCTGTAATTAAAGCACCTGTGAGGTAGCAGGCGTTGAGCTCAGAGCTGGGGCCATTTATGGAAGTGCCAACGTCTGCTGAACATCTGCTCTGCCTTCAACTCTAGAGTGGGTCAGAGACACCGCTCAGGGTCTTGCCTCACCAGTCTGAGTCCCTGGCTGGCGCCCAGCAAAACACACACACACACACACACACACACACACACACACACACACACACAAATGCAAACACTGCTATGCTAGCAAGCACAGTTTCAATCAAACCACAAACTCGCCTATTGTCCACTCCCATCAGGCCTGGCCCGGGGCTCTGGAGGGGACTGGCCTTTAATTAGACACATTTCCTTGCCTGGCAGGATATTACAGGTTGCAGCTAGGGTGAAAATAGACAAACAGATGAATCGATCGCTCGTTTACTGAGCATGTGTGTGTACAAGAAGCAATAAGACAGATGTTCGCACTGTCAGCTAGGAAGTGATTCCCAGAGGGAAGGATTTGGGGCCAGGGAAAAGCTTGGGAAGGGAGGTGATGAGACCCAGGGAATCTGGCTCTGTGGAAAAGTGGGCGCATTTCGGGGGTGGGGGTCACCCTCCAAATGAAAGCCCAGAGGTGTGTCTTATTTTTCTTTTTTGGGGGGTCACACCCGGCGATGCTCAGGGGTTACTCCTGGCTCTGCACTCAGGAATCACTCCTGGTGGTGCTCAGGGACCATATGGGATGCCGGGGGATCAAATCCTGGTCAGCCGCAAGCAAGGCAAACACTCTCCCCTCTGTGCTGTTGCTCCGGCTCCTAGAAGTGTGTCTTGATGGGTGGTCCCACTCAGATGCCACCAGGTTCCCGTGAAGGGGAATCAGGGAGAGGTAAAGGGGCAAGAATCCCACCCGCACCACAGAGCCTGGCAAGTTACCCGTGTCGTATTTGACACGCCAAATACCAGTAACAATTATAGACTCATTCCCATGACCTGATGGAATGGTTGGAGGTTCTTTATGTTCCTGGAGCGGGCAGATGCTCTTGGGCTATCTCGCATGTGACAGGACTTATTGAGATGTTACTGGTGCCCGCTCGAGCTAAGTGATGATCTACGGGGAAGACAGTGACAGTGATACAGTGAAAGGGGCAAGAGGAGATCAAGAGTAGGGCGCAGGGGCCGGAGTGATAGCAGCGGGAGGGCGTTTGCCTTGCACCCAGCCGACCAGGTTCGATCCCCAACATTCCATATGGTCCCTTGAGCACTTCCAGGAGTAACTCCTGAGTGCAGAGCCAGGAGGAACCCCTGGGCATTGCCAGGTGTGACCCAAAATGCCAAAAAGAAAAGAAAAAGAAAGAGTAGGGCGCAGACGCCAGGGTGCCCTGGGCCAGAAGTCAGCGGCGCCCAGAGAAGAGACACTGGGACTGACAGACACTGAGTGCAGAGGGACGTGGGGACAGAGGAGGGACTTTCATGGCCAGTGGAGCCTGCTGACCACCCACAAGTGCATCAGGGACCAGAGGGATAGCACAGTGAGGAGGGCATTTGCCTTGCACGCAGCAGAAGGGGGTTTGATCTCCAGCATCCCTTAGGGTCCCCGAGCACTGCCAGGAGTAATTCCTGAGTGCAGAGACAGGAGGAGCCCCTGAGCATCGCCTGGGTGTGACCAAAAAACAAAGACATTGAATTACAACAGACCAATGAGATGGTGTGCCTTTATGCAAATGACAGGATGTGGGGAGCCAATTGGATTGGATATGCAAATAAGGGCTTAGGAGAGCACCCGCCAGAGGCCCAGGGTGACAGTACCTCGGGGAGTTCACCTTGCGCCTGCCACCCTGGTGCGATCCCGCATCCATGCGGTGCCCTGAGTACCCAGGAGCAATTCCGGAGTGCAGAGGCAGGAGGAAGCCCTGAGCATCACCAGGTGTGACCATAAAGCCATCGGAACCAGTGGGCAGAGTCTGGTTACAGCCCTGCAAACCTGGGACGGCTTTCGTTCCATTTTGGGTGTCTTTGGTTCTCTGAGACCTACCCAGAGGGGTCTCCTGGCTGAAGAGCTGAGGGGTCTTGGAGGATCGGGGGTGCTAGGACCAAACCAGGCCTCCTGCCTGCAAGCTTGTGCTCCAGCCCTTTGGGGTTGAGGCCAGCATCTCACTGGCCCTGGGGTTATTTATTTTTATTTTTATTTATTTTATTTTTTTTTTTGCTTTTTTGGGTCACACCCGGCGATGCTCAGGGGTTACTCTGCACTCAGGAATTAGTCCTGGCGTTGCTCGGGAATCATAAGGGTTGCCGGGGATCGAACCTGGGCTGGCCCTGTGCAAGGCAAACGCTCCCCCATGCTATCCCTCCGGCCCCGGGAGTAATCTTAAACCCTGCTGACAAATGGCAAACAGACTCAGAGAGGTAAAGTGACTTGCCCAAGGTCACACAGCAAATGGCCAGAGCCAGGCCTCAAGCCAGCCTGAGGTCACAGCACCTGCCCCGCTCCAGGGGGAGACCAAGACGGAACGGGGGAGCAGGGAAAGCTGGAGAGGAAGAGGCTGCCCCCGGGGGCTGAGGACCGTCCTGCACCTCAGGGCTTGCACCAGGTCCAGGCCCGGAGCAGCTAAGGCCAAGGCCCGCGCCCCAAGTAGTGACTATCCCTCCAGCTGGCGAGGAGCAGGGTGGGGAGCCCACAGGTGAAGCCCCCCGGCCCCAACATACCTGGACACAGAGGCAAGGCAGCAGGTCTTGGGGGCTCAAGGGAATGGTCTGCGGCCCGGTCTGTGGACAAGCGCGAAGGGCAGGACTGAGCGAAGGCCAGCGCGGAGACCCCTGGCTCCACACCCCAGCTGGGCGTCTTCCCCACGGTGTCCCGCCCCTGACCGAGCAGGGGCCGGTGAGGCCTCACCAGATTCCGGGACCACCAGCGCCTGGGGCGCCCTGGCTCTGGTTGAGGTACAAAGAGAGGCCGAAGCGCTGCTCCTCAGACACATTGAGTCCCAGTCGCACCTCGTCCCCAGCCAAGGACACGCTGACCGAGGGCAGGGGCTGCGGGCAGGGACACGCAGAGCCTCGGGTTACCTCTTCCGCCACTCCCCAACCCGGGCCCCTTCCCAGACCCAATCCTCGGGGTCCCTCTAGGGGACAGCACAGCGGGGGAGGCGTTTGCCTTACACCGGCCGACCAGGGTTTGCTCCCGGCATCCCATACGGTTCCCAGAGCACCTCCAGGAGTAGCTCCTGGTACAGGGCCAGAAATAACCCCTAAGCATTGCTGGGTATGACCCAAAAAGCAAAACGAACAAATAAATAGATAGATAAATAAACAAATAGATAGATGAATGAATGAATGAATGAATGAATAAAGGCAGAGCCTGGACTCATCTCCTGGGGAGGCCGGGTGGGCAACCAAGAGGTGACCCTATACGCACTGCAGACTTCTCTGCTCAGAGCCCTCCCACGACCCCCGAGGCGAGGGGCAGCAGAGGTCAGTGAGGCCCTGCTCTCGTCCCCACTCGCGGCTCGGGGTCCCGCAGAACCAACTAACGCCAGCACCTACCAACCCCTGCTGGTGCCTGCCCCAGCCTCTGCGCTGACGAAGGGCCCCAGCTGGAACCCCGGTCTGCAAGTTCTCAGGGGGCTCCCCCACAAGGCCCTCCTGGTCCCCTCCAGGCCTCCACCTCCGCTCCGCTGTGGGCCTGTCTTCCTCATCACCATCATTCCGTCACGCCTCGGAGGCACGCTGTCCCCCCACCCGGCACCTCTTCAGCCCCAGACTCCCACAGAGGTCAGGAACTGGACAGAATGTAAGGCTGGCGGAGGCCGGAGAGTCCGTCGTCCCCCCACCCCCCCAGTCACCACATGTGCGTCTTGATGCAATAGAGCCCAGGTAGAAATGAGCTCGGTTGCCCCCTGAGTGCTCGCCTTGCACCTTTCTGCGAAGCTACAACACACAATAAGAGAATGTGAACTGGAGAGGCGGGGCGAGAGGGCGCTTGCTTGCTCACGGCCGACCTGGGTTCCATCCCGTACCCGTGGGGTCCCCCGAGCCCTGCTGGGAGAGACTCTGAGTGCAGAGGCAGCAGAGTGTCCAAGCACTGCCAAGTGTGGCCCCAAACAAAACAAAACACACCTCCCCAAAAGTGGAAAAAAAAGACACTGAACAAAACAAGACCAAAATCCCAACAGTGTGGGCCAACTCCTTAGAGTCCCAACTTCCTTTTTCTTTTCTTTTTTTTTGTTCCTGGCTTTTGGGCCACACTTGATAATGCTCAGGGCTTATTCCTGGCTCTGGGCCGGAGGGCCCACGGGTGTGGCGGATCAGACTTGGGTTGGCTGAGTGTGAGGCCGGCGTGTAACCCCCTGATCTCTCCAGCCCCATAACCTACACTTTCTTTGCCTTATTTTAGGGTTGGAAATTCCTGTTATCTTTATATATGGGAGGCAAGATCACCCTAACAGTTTCTTGTGTCTCTGGAGCTCCCAGAACAGAACCGAGGCTGGTCTTTATACCCCACTGGCCCAGGGACCACGCCAGGGCAGGGATGACAGAAAAAGAAAGGAGCCCTGCAAACTTTGGGGGTATAATCCCCAGAGGCGCCCCCTGCACTCCAGCCCGGCCCCCGCACCGTGCCCCCGGCCCCTAGCCCCTACCCGACAGCTCTGGATACTGTCCGGACTCCGAGCCCCCTGCAGTCTGGGGAGAGATCACAGAAAAGCCCCAGGGGGTCAGGGGCCAAGGAAAGACGGGGTCACTGACCATGTGAGGAAGGGCTGGGACAGATTTCCTGTCCCCAAGTGCCACCCCCTCCTCCAGTGACCATGGCACCTTCCCCAGGGGCTGAAAGGACAGAACACCTGGGGGTGGGGCCTAGGAGGCAGGCAGAGAGGGGCCGACCCGGGCACTCACCGGGTAACAGCTGCGTGAGGCTGAGCTCCTGCTGGTACCGGGGGCTGGGTGTAGGCCCTCACTCTGCACCTCAGCCCCCAGCGCAGCCTCGAAACACTCAAACGTCACCGAGCCCTGGAGAAGAGGGCCGCCGGGCCGCAGAGCTCAGAACTGGGCAAGGCCCCCCACCACTTCCCAGCCAGCCGTGCACACTCGAGGACCCCCAGCTGCCTGCAGGCCGTGACAGCGCTCTGGCCCTGAAGCCTCTGTCTCTACCCTGCGTCTGGGCTGTCCCGAAGCAAAGACCCTGAGAGCCCAGCACAGGCTCGGGGTGCCACAGCTCTGCACCCCCCCAAAGTGGGTCTCAGCCCGAAGCCTGCTCTCTGATTGATGGCCCAGGAGTTCCTACATTGAGGGATATTGGGGGCACGGGAGCGTCAGGAATGGGTCCCACCCGCATCGTCCGCAGCAGGAAGCCAGTTCAGGCCTCAGCCTTTTGCTACAAAATGGGGCAAATATGCAGACAGGAGCCCCCTCTGGGCCGTGGGGGAATAAAGTGGGGAGCAGGGGTGGGGAGCAGGGGGGTGGGGGAGCAGGGGTGGGGAGTAGGGGGTGGGGGAGCAGGGGTGGGGAGCAGGGGTGGGGGAGCAGGGGTGGGGGAGTAGGGGTGGGGGAGCAGGGGTGGGGAGCAGGGGTGGGGAGCAGGGGTGGGGAGACAGGGGTGGGGAGCAGGTGGGGGGATAGGTGGGTGTCAGCTGAGTCAGGCCACATCTGCTCCTTGATTCCTGCTCTGGGCCACAGAGGAAGGCGTGCCCCCGCCCCCCCAAGTTACAGTCGGGTAAACTGAGGGCACGTGAACAGGGGAGAAGCTTCCCAGCCAGTGAGATCTGGGGCAGGGGAGGGCACGTCCCCCCTTGTCCTCTTGAGAGGTGGCTGCCCCCATGCACCTACCACAGACTGTCCGGGCTGTGCCAAGGCGGCGGGCACCCCCACCTCCAGCAGGGCGCAGCGGGGCCGGGTATGCCAGGAAGGACAGCATGACGTGGGCCTGCACAGACACTGGAGAACAGAACAGGCCGAGGCATCAGGCGGCGGCCCACGCCTGGGCCATCGGCCGGGTCAGGCTCTCTGCTCCCGGCTCTGCTCACCGTTCACCAGCACCTCGGGCCCTGGCAAGGCTCCTCCCAGCTCGGCCTCACTTGCAGGTTCTGTGGACCCTGGAGGGACAGTGAGGGCCATTTCAGACAAGTCAGAGAGAGGGCAGCTCCCCTGCAGCTCTGGCCGTGGGGTGCGACCCGGTACACGCCCGTCCTCTGTGCAGGGAACCCAGGGGCCACCGTGAGTGGTGCCAACTGCCACTCACCTCCCGTGGCTCATTCCACACCCACTTGCGCAGCTGACTCAAGGTACACACACCCGGCGCCGGGGCCACCTGCACATCCCTCAGACTCCCTTGCTCACAAGGCGAGCTGCAGCCAGCTCACCGTATACACCCCTGCAGCCGGCTCACCGTATACACCCCCTGCAGCCGGCTCACCGTATACACCCTGCAGCGGGCTCACCGTATACACCCCTGCAGCGGGCTCACCGTATACACCCTGCAGCGGGCTCACCGTATACACCCCTGCAGCCGGCTCACCGTATACACCCCTGCAGCCGGCTCACCGTATACACCCCTGCAGCCGGCTCACCATATACACCCCTGCAGCTGGCTCACCGTATACACCCCTGCAGCCCGGCTCACCATATACACCCCTGCAGCCGGCTCACCGTATACACCCCTGCAGCCGGCTCACCGTATACACCCCTGCAGCCCCACACACAACCCTTGGGAGCACCCCTGTAGACTGGCCCAGTCCCGCCCTACTGGCCTCAGGCATGCGCACACACCGCGTACCACCCCTGCCCTGCTCGCACCCGGCTCACCGCGCACAGCCAGGTGGACGGCTACCGCGCACACAGAGGTCACAGTCTTGCTTCTGGGGGCACCTGAGCACCAGCTCTGTCTGCAGCTGAGTGAGCACCACCACGGGGCTGGGGGGCGGGCACCAGGGCCCCCTGCATACACAGCACGTCGCCGTCTGCAGGGAGAGGGCGTGGCGGGCTGTCGGTTGGGGGCCCAGTTTGGCTGCACCAGACCCCAGGATGGAAAGTGAGCTCTGAGGCTCCTCAGGCTGGCTCCCAGGGTCTGGGGAGTCCTTTTCTCTCCGCAGGGAGGAAACTTACCCCAGAGGTGGCAGGACAGACCCTGGGAAAGAGGCAAAAGAGAGTTTCAGAATCACGCCCCTCTCCCTGGCTGGGACCCTCCTGGCCCGCCTTTTGGGGGCCCCACAGAAGACTGAAGATTCTGCGGGCGCTGGAGCCTCTTCCCTCACCGGCAGCTCCAGCTAGACCAGCCAGGGCGGTTCCGGCAGTTGGCAGTGACAGGACCTGGGCCCAGCTCGGAGCCTCCCCCAACCTTCTCGGGGCCCCAGACTCACCGGAGAGCAGCGGACGGTGTCCTGGGTCCCCAGCAGCCGCTCGAGAGCAATGATCCCCGGGCTGCGGCCCAGCGCCAAGGACAGCAGGAACCAGGGCACCGGCGTCATCCAGGTGCCAGCCCGGCTCCTGGGCTCTGTCCTGCCCCCAGAGGGGGCCAGACACCCCTTTCTGCTCCCACTCAGCCCTAGCCAATGGGCAGAAAGGGCCAGAATCCCCACCCTGGGGTCGGGTGCTCAGGCCGGCCTGGGAGCCCCACTCCCGACTCCCGACTCCCAGCGACTGGTTTCGCTTTGGCAGGGCGCAGCCAGTGTTCCCGCCCCGTCCTGCTCCTCCCTCGGGCTCCACCTCTCTTTCCCGCTCCTGCTCCTCTGACCCCTGGCCTGGCCCAGCGGCTGGAGGGCTGCGGCTTCAAGGCTGCTACCGACGGCCCAGCCCCACCCTGAGGAGCACTGCAGACCCTGCCGGCCGCCACCTCCAGGCGTTCTGTGTCCGTCTGCTGGGCACTCGGGACCCTTCCCTGCACGCCCTGAGCTATGGCCCTTGCTTCTTTTAATCACACCGGGCAATGCTCAGGGGGGTTACTCCTGGCTCTGCACCCAGCAATTACTCCTGGCAGTGCTCAGGGCACCCTATGGGACGCCAGGGATAGAACCTGGATGGGCTGCGTTCAAGGCAAACGCCCTCCCGCAGTGCTAGGGCTCCAGGCCCCTCAGTTGTGCTTTCTTGGTGGCCTCTGGGGAGGGGAGGGGGAGGGCGGGGGGCGACCAGGGGGCACCAGGAGCCTCAGAAAGTGGTTTCGAGTTCGGGGCTCGGCTGCAGCGCAGGGGTGGGGACGGCGCAGGCTCGGGGTGTCCTGGCCCAGCCGGTCCCTCGTTTTCTGAGGTGCAGGGAGATTTCCCAGGCTTCTTTGTTGTTGTTTTGGATCACACCCAGCAGTGCTCAGGGTTACTCCTGGCTCTGCACGCAGGGTTCACTCAAGGTGAGGCTCCGCCGACCACTGCTGGGATCAAATCCAGCTTGGGCGTGCAAACACCCTCCGACTCTCCGGGGCTCCTTTGGCCCTTTTCTGCTGGTGGGAAGCTGGAGAATGGGGGGTGTGGAGGTGCCCCCCCGGGAGGTGCCTCTGCGGCAATGTGCTCCCCCCTCCCCCCATCAGACACGCAGCTGCGCTCAGCTCGCTTTATTCCGGCTTTATTAGGCTTCTCCAGGCCTCTGGAGGCCGCAGTGCCTTTCCCAAGTCCACTTCCTCCCTCCTAACCGCTCTGGGCAGTTCTGGGTCTGGAAAAGCGGCAATCAGCATGGAGCACGCGCAGACCCGGCTCCAGGGTTTTGGAGGTGTTGGCGAGCCCCCTTTGGGTGGGAGAAACGCGCGTCACCGAGCCGGCGGGCGTCTCCTTGGGTTCTGGTAGCTGAGTCAGCCGAAGCTGGACACACTGGGGCCGGTGGCTGGGAGTCCGCAGAAGGCCCCGGGATGGTCTGGGGGTTGGAGCCAGTGGCCCCAGGCCGCGTCCCACTCAGCTTGGCCGGGTCCCAGCAGCGGCTTCGCGTTGCAGGCGGCGGCACGGCTGCAGGCGCGCTCGCGGGCCGGTCGGAGCCACGCGGGGGCTGGGGGCTGCTGGCCCCGCGTCCAGGGCGCGCAGCAGGAGGGGCAGGGCCCGCTGCAGACGGTAACGCGGCGGCGCGGGGAGGTGGCGGGGCGAGCCCAGGCGGCCAAAGTAGGCGAGCAGGGGCGCGGGGCGGGGGCGCGGGGCGGGCGGGCGGGGCGCGGCGGGGCGCGGGGGGGCGCGGGGCGGGGGCGCGGGGCGCGGGCGCGGGGCGGGGCGCGGGGCGCGGGGCGGGGGCGCGGGGCGCGGGGCGCGGGGCGGGGGCGCGGGGCGGGGGCGCGGGGCGGGGCGGGGCGGGGGGCGCGGGGCGCGGCGGGGCGCGGGGGCGGGGCGCGGGGCGGGGCGCGGGGCGGGGGCGCGGGGCGGGGCGCGGGTGCGGCAGTGGGCGGGGGGCGCAGGCGCGGCTCCACAACAGCAGCACCGCGCCCCGCGCGCCACCGCGCACAGCCCCGGCTGCGGCCCCAGGCGCGCCCCGCGCCGCCAGTCCCACAGGTCCACGGTCACGTCGCGGAGTCCCACAGGTCCACGGTCACGTCGCGGAGTCCCACAGGTCCACGGTCACGTCGCGGAGTCCCACAGGTCCACGGTCACGTCGCGGAGTCCCACAGGTCCACGGTCACGTCGCGGCCGCCCAGCGCCGCGCGCAGCAGCTCGGCCGGTGCCGCCACCAGGCGCCGCTGCACGTCCGAGTCCGCCGCGTGCAGCAACAGCACCGGCCGCGCGTGGCTTGGGCCGGGGGCGACAGCAACAGACCCCGGCGTGAGCGTGCGGGAGGGTGGGCCACGCTCCTCTCTGGGCGACTTCCTGGGAGCGCCTGCAATGACGTATCTGAACAGCTGGATACTACGGGACCCGCCTCCCCCAAATCCCTTCTCTGTCTGTCTCTCTCCTCCTCCTCCTCCTCCCCCCTCCTCCCCCTCCTCCCCCCCCCCTTCTCCCTCTCCTCCTCCTCCTCCCCCTCCTCCTCCTCCCCAGAGCTTATGGCCCCCTGTTGTGGAAGGTGGTTCTTAGAGTTTGTCCTGTAGTAGATTTCCCCTTTCCTCCTACTTTCCAGTAAGACTTTCTATTTCAGGGCTGCGGAGAGATTGCAGAGCTGGTGGGAGTTTGCCCTGCACATGGCTGACCTGGGTTGGATCACCAACATCGCAAATGGTTCCCTCAGCACCTCTGGGACCAGAGCCAGGAGTACCCCGAGTATGGCTGGGTGTGGCCCAAAAACCAAAATCAAAACAAACAAAAAGCACCCCGAAACTTTCTATTTAAAAAATAAAAAGGGGGGCCCGGAGCGATAGCCCAGCGGGTAGGGCGTTTGCCTTGCACGCGGCCGGCCCATGCCGGCCTGGGTTCGATCCCGGCATCCCACATGGTCCCCTGGGCACCGCCAGGAGTAATTCCTGAGTGCAGAGCCAGGAGAAACCCCTGAGCATTGCGGGGGTGTGACCCAAAAAAGCCAAAAAAAATAAAAATAAAATTAAAAATAAAATAGGGGCCGGAACGATAGCCCAGCAGGTAAGGCGTTTGCCTTGCACGCTGCCAGCCTGTGCAGCTGACCCGGGTTCAATCTCCGGCATCCCATATGGTTCCCCGAGCACCGCCAGGAGTAATTCCTGAGTGCAGAGCCAGGAGAAACCCCTGAGCATTTCGGGTGTGACCCAAAAAGCAAAAAAAAATAAATAAATAAAAAAATAAAATAAAATAAGATAGGGATTTTCAGTAATTGGGTGTGTAGGAAAACATGCCCGTGGAAAGGTGATCAGGACTCTGTGTATTGCATCACAAACAGTAACCGCCAATGGGGCTCTGGCTTTGCTGCTGTGGGCCTGGTTCAAACCCAGGCACGGGGCCGGCGAAGCCCAGCAGGTAAGGCGTTTGCCTTGCACGCAGCCGGCCCGAGTTCGATCCCGGCATCCCATATGGTCCCCCCAAGCACCGCCAGGAATAATTCCTGAGTGCAGAGCCAGGAGAAACCCCTGGGCATTGCCAGGTGCGACCCAAAAAAGCAAAAAAAAAAAAAAAAACCCAGGCACCCCAGAGGGCCTCTGAGGCCCACCCAGAGCGATCCCTGAATATGGGTTCAGGTTTGAGCACCACCAGATATGGCCCCTCAAATAAATTTAAAAATACAGTAATACTGCGAAGGAAAGAGATGGGGGAAGCTGGAGGTCTGGAAAGAACAGGGGTCTGGGACCCCTCTCTGGTTCACTATCACTATCGCTGTCTTCCCGTTCATCATCTATTTGCTCGAGCGGGCCCCAGTAATATCTCCATATGTTCTGTCTCATGCTAGTAGAACCCAAAGGCATCCACTTGCTCCAGGAACATAAAGAGCCTCAAACCATTATATTAGGCCATGGGAATGACCTAATATAAGTGTTTCTGGTATTTGGCATATCAAATAAGACACGAGCAGCTTGCCAGGCTTGCTGTGCGGGTGGCATACTGTTGTAGTCACCTCTAAATAAAGCATATGTTGATGAACCGTGTGGCCACTAGCGGCTGTGCGAACCGGGCTGTGATAGTCTGGTCTGCTGGGTGGAGTTGTGACAAGAGGGAAGTCCGGATGTGGAAAACAGCGGCCCCATGGAGTAGGGGGGTCGTCTGGCTTGTTGTGAGGCTCTGCTGGGGTGGCAGGCCAGGGCTAGAACGCGCCATGCCTCCCGGGCGCCTCATGAGCGGCTGGGCACAGGGAGAGCCTCTCTGGTTACCAGGGGGGACCTGCTAGTATCTCAACAACTGGGCACTACGGTAAGCTCTGGCCCAAACTTCTGCAGTAAAACATGTAACTGTTGCGAGTCAGGCTAGGCCTGAAACCCCACTCTAAACAACTGTGCACATCCCCTTGTCTAAATAAAAATACTTTTATCACTGGACTGGAGGTGCCTTGGGGCTCATGGCGAAGGGTCGTTTCAGGTGGGCACAGGCTTAATTTTTCTCCCATCAGCCCCGGCGCACGGGGGCCCTTGCTCTGCAGTAACCGCTTCCGCCCACTAGGGGCAGGGGCTGCCCTCCCAGAGCAGGATCAGCCTTGGTGGGTGCTGCACAGAGAAGGGGGCCAGGGCGGCAACGTGGGCTCTGGGCAGGTGTGAATTCCCTTTGCTACCCTGAGAACAGATCAGGACCAAGAGAAGGCCCAGTAGACCATGAAGGCCAGCAGAGCCAGGATCAAGAGCCCCCAGTCTATGAGAGCCTGACAAAGCAGCACGAGGTGGGGAGGGGACTCCCGGGGGCCTCACCTCCCTCTGACCCCTCCCCGCCCAGAACTCACCTTGGGACACAGGACATGCTTCCAGGCGAACTGGACGTCTCGTCTAACCTCCGGACCTGGGAGTCCAGACCCCCGTCCCGTGAGCCGGACTCCCTCCGTGGGAGGATGCAGTTAAGGGGTGCAGGGGACCCAGACCCCCATTCCATGAGCCGGGCTCCCTCCGCAGGTGGATGCAGTTAAGGGGTGCAGGGGGACCCAGACCCCCGTCCGTGAGCCGGGCTCCCTCCACAGGGGGATGCAGTTAAGGGGTGCAGGGGACCGAGACCCCCATCCCATGAGCCGGGCTCCCTCCGCGGGGGGAAGCAGTAAGGGGTGCAGGGGACCGAGACCCCCCATCCCATGAGCCGGGCTCCCCTCCGCGGGGGAGCAGTAAGGGGTGCAGGGGCGTCCACACTGCAGGCTTTGCGTCTGGTTCCGCTTCAACACGGCCCACCCACAAAGTGAGATCAAGGCTGGCCGGGGTGGGTGAGGAAGTAGGGGTGCAGGACCCGGCTGGAGGCAGAGACCCGAGGACCCCAGCCCAGGGGACCCGGCGCCCGGATTCCTGAGAAGCCTCCCCAAAGACACCTCCCGATGGACCGTGGAACGGACACGCCACGAGTGCTGCTGGGGCCACGGCTGTGCCCACGGCCCCGGGAAGCGGGGCAGGACTCCTGACCAGGACGCAGCCGTCTGGCCCTCAGGGATGACCAGGTCCAGCGTGACTGGGCTGGAGCCCTGCATCCACGGGAGCAGAGCACATGGCTGTCCCGGTGCAGGGGCCGCTGTCCTGCTCCTCCTTCCGAGCTGGACCTTCCTGCCCAGGCTTAGCCCCGCTCACCTCCGTCAGGGCTGCGGCTGACTCCAGAGCAGACGCTGGGACTCAGGCCTGCCAGGCGGCTCATGGTGGAGAAGGTGGGCACAGATGGCAGCTGCCGTCTCAGTCTCACAGTAGGGGGCGCTTGGTGCACTCCCTCCCACCACCTCCGTCTTACCGCCCAGACAGAGCTCCTGCTTATTCACGTCCTGCTGTTCACTGGCAAGAAGCCATCTGGGCCTGGGTCCTCTTCTGGTTTGGGAGGTGGGCCTGGGTAGGGCTTGGAGCACATCTAACCGGCTCAGCCAGGCTCAAGCAGCTGTACTTGGGGTCAGAGCGTGCTGGCTGTGCCCTGCCCGGGGGCTGCCGGCTTCCTCCCGCCTTCCTGACTCCACGCCCTGCAGAGCGCTGCCTCTCGTTGCCTTGACATCGTCTGGACCCCAGGGTGTGTTTGCTGGGCCTGCCGTGGTCCCCCGTGAATGTGCCGGGGCTCACACGACATGACATGCTGGGCCGTCCCTGGGGCCGGGCTATTCTCTTACAGGGCAGTGGACAAGCTCTTCTTGCGTCTCGCAGCACAGGCAGACCCTTGCTGTGGGCTCCCAAGGGCAGAACCAAGGGCAGGCGGTGGCAGGAAGGAGGTTCTGCCCTGCGTCCTGGGCACCGGTGAGGGCCTTCGCGCCTCCATGCTTGGGCGATGGCCCGTCCTGCGGCCTTGCCCCATCCCAGACCCTCTTTTCCAAACTGCTGTGAGAGTGCCAAGGCCAGAGCGTGTGCCTACAGCTAACCTCAGCAGTGATGGTCTCTGACCAGCTACGGGGTCCAGGGCTCAGGGCTCAGTGCCAAGTGGTCCCGTGGATCTGGCCCGAGTCTCAGAGCCCAAACATTGGCTCTGGCTGTCTGCTCGGAGCCCCTGTGGTGCCCGTATTGGGGAGCGAGTGCCAGGATGCCTGGCAGAAAGCATGGGAAGGAGCTGGTCTCGCCCAGCCCGCCAGGGTTGTGGTTTTGCTGATCTAGTGGGTGGTGGTTTTCCTATCAGATATTTGGCTTTTGCTCACCAGACGCACTGTGGCTTCACATAATGGCTCAGTCCTTGTTCATGGTTTCTAGTATTTGCCAGGCGAGCCAGCTGGTGAAGGCCGGCCGGATAGGGGACAGCTTCCAGGTGGGAGAGAACTCCTGTATGCTGGTGAAGATGTAGCTGGCTGCCGCTGCACCCAGGGGGCACCATGCTGTCCTGTGCCAGCCTCTGGGGCTCCAGGTGGCACTGAAGATGTCCGGTGCCCTGAAGAAGTGGAGAACCGGCTGCTGGGCTCCAGGCTCACGTGCCAGGACGGGCTGGAGGGGACAGGAAGGGCAGCGTGAGTGTGTGTGTGGGGGGGGGTGGGAAGGGCCAGGCTGGGACGCAGCTGGGGAAGGGGCTCTGGTTCTGGTCCCAGGTTTGCTCACCAGTCTGGCGCGGGCACTCCACGAGGCTGGTGTTCTGAAGGAAAACTGAGAGCCGGGACAGAAGGGAGGTGAGTCATTCTCCTGGCCTGGGCTTCTTCACTCATTTGGTTTGATCCCGGTCCCGCAGATGTCCCCTGTGGACAGCCGGGGAGGTGGCTCCTGAGCACTGAGCCAGGAATAACCTTTGAGCACCTCTTGGTGTGCCTCCGCAAAGCCAAACCAAACAAAATAAACTGAAAAAAAAGAGAGAATTAAGGGGTCAGAGCCACAGTACGGGGGAGGGCACTTGCCTTGCATGTGGCCAACCCTGGTTCAATCCCTGGCACCCCACAGGGTCCCCTGAGCCCCAGTAGGGAATGATTCCTGAGCACAGAACCAGGAGTAAGCCCTGAGCACTGCCAGATGTGGCAAAAATAATAATAACGACAATGACAATAAACGAAAGACAGCAGCGAGGTCCGGGCTCCCTGCCCCTTGCCCACATGCCTTGACGCAGAGGTGCCCATCCGCCTTCTCAGGACCGACCACTGTGGGAGGAGGGGGCCAGTCGGGGCAGGGCGGGGTCACCCCTTCCACGAGCTGGCCTGGCCTGGCTTACCCAGTCTGACTCGTGAGCAGTGGCATTGGGAGGTCCTGGAGGGGGCGTCGTGCCCACGGCGCTGGCACAGTGAAGCCTGGGGCTGGAGCGGGCAGCAGGGGCAGAGCGGAGAGGACGTTTGCCTTGCAAGCAGCTGACCGGATTCGATCCCCCAGCATCCCATATGGTTCCTGAGCACCGCCGGGAGTAATTCCTGAGTGCAGAGCCAGGAGAAACCCCTGAGCATTGCCGGGTATTCCTTTCCATCACTTGATCACTTGATCACCTGAATCCCGTTATTCATCGATTTGCTCGAGCGGGCGCCAGTAACATTTCCATTGGACCCTATCACGTGCCAATGTAGCCCAATGGCATCTGGTTGATTCAGGAATATGAAGAGCCTCAAACCATTCCTTCAGGGTCTTGACAAGGAAGTCTGACCATCTTGTAGGTGGGCGGCCACGTGATCTTTTGACATCCCGTGGGATCCAGTCGGTAATGGCTCTAGTCCAGCGGTTGTCTCCAAATCGCATTACATGTCCAGCCCATCTGATTTTCGATGCCTTGGCAAACGAGACAGCGTCCCTGATTCTGGAATAGCGGCCGGTGGTCAGAACTCCAGATTCCTTCTCTCACTTGAGTGAGACGTGATATTCCAAGCATAGCTCTTTCGATTCCTCTCTGGGAGACCCGAATAGCATTCTCATCCTGCTTTCGCAGGGCCCAGGTCTCTGAGCCATATGTTAACGCAGGGAGAACGGTGGAGTCATGTATGGTGGCTCCTTTCCATACACTTTTCTACTTTCCAGGCAACCACTCAAGGTGCCGGGTGTCAAACGGGGTCCGTGATGCCCAGAGCACGTGCCTTAACCCTGTACCATCTCTGGCCCCTGACGGTCAGCCTAATGAGACATTTACTGAGTCGGAAACACTCTCGACCCAACACACAGATGAGACGGACTCTGGTGTGGCTGTGGTGTGTGTGGCTCCTGTGCCAGGCCACGCGGCTCGCAGTGCTGTTGGAAGGGGCTGGATTTGACCGTGTGCTGCCGGGCGGGCTCTCGGTGGGAAGAACAGGGCCTGGTCAGAACACAGGTGCCCTCTGAGTGACGGGGAGGTGGCTTGGCGAGTGGCCTCAGGGTACTGGTCAGGAAGGGGAGGCCTGGGCGGGCAGCAGGGCCCGGGCTTCACACTGCTCTTCCAGGGGCTCAGGAGCTCCCGTCCAGAGAATCCCTACGTGGGCAGCGGCTCTGCTCATCCCTCCTCCACGTCCTTCCTGCCAGGGCCGGTGCCAGGGCTCGGGAGGAACTGCCAGTCGGGCGCAGCGCAGGAGGGGCCAGCCCGTGAGACCAGTAGAAACCTTGTTTTCTTCTCGACTTTCTTGTCCTTTCTGTGGCGCCTGCAGGTACCCAATGAGGCAGCCTGAGATGGTGACTAATAAACAGCCAACATTGTTGGCCAGGGCGGAGAGTGGCCTCGATCAGCCCGGCGGCGTCACAGACTTTCTTCACGCCGGCTGCAGCAGGAACCTCAGGGTCGCAGCTCCCAGTGGCTCCGTGATCTTGCCCCGTGCTGGCAGAAATTCCCACCCAAGCCGATGTCAGTTGGTGTCGGGACACGTCCAGGGATGCCACATGCCCTCATTAACACTAGGGAATCGCGGTCTCGGTTCCAGGGAGCTTGTCTGATGTGGCAGAGCGCACATGAGACAGGAAATGTCCTGTTCAGCTCCTGGTACCGTGTGACCTTGCCCCCAGCCCCACTGGGCATGACCGTGGTGGCCCCCAACACACTGAGTGCTGAACTGTCCAAGGGCCCCATCACTGGGTGCAGACGGCCAGGAGCAGCCTCTGAGCCTGTGACGCCTCGGGTTTAGAATCAGGCTAGTTGGCAAAAGATCTCCAAAACATCTGTGAAAATGGGTAGGGTTGAATGTGTGTGTGAGTGTATGAGTGTGTGTGAGTGTGTGTGTGTGAGTGTATGAGTGTGTGTGTGTGTGTGTGTGTGTGTGTGTGTGAGTGTCTGCATGTGCGCTGCCAGGGACCGAACCCTCAGTGGCTTGAGCCTGGCCAGCACCCTGACACAGTGCTCCTCCCGTGAACCAAGGCCTCTTTCAAAGAGGAACCTGCTGTGTATCAGGGAAACCTGAAAACATGAGTGAGGGTTCAACGTCTAAGAAGCCCAGCAAAGTAAATTCCCAGCAAGCCAATAAAAAAACTAAAACACACCAACGGGTGTGCCCCATCCCCAAATAAAAGAAATAAGACCAAATGGCATCCACAGTGTTTCTCACCATGGGCTAAGCATCACCTTAACAATCGAAGGAAATTAGTAACTTTAGTAATAATCATTCACATCGGTCCTTTTTTCTGAAGCTCTCCTCTGGGCCACAGACCACCGTGCTCAGAGGTCACTCTTGGTGACCAGGGGGCCATATGGGGCTGTGTGAAGGCGAGTGTCCTTCCTGCTGTACTATCGCTCAGGTGTACAGCCTGAGCATGCAGGGTGCAGCCCCCACACACACAAAACAACAAAATAAGGGTCTAAAAGCATTAAGGACAAGAGCCACACGCTGCAGTGCGGGCAAGCCCATCAGAGTCCAGTGTCCAGCCCCGCACTGCGGCCAGTGGGGCTGGGCCACGACACTCACCAGCGCAGCAGCTTGGCTGAGGACAGACAGCCGCAGGGAGAACCGCACAGCAGCTTGGCTGAGGACAGACAGACAGTCGCAGGGAGAGCCGCACAGCAGCTTGGCTGAGGACAGACAGACAGCCGCAGGGAAGAGCGTGGGGCGCCACAGGCCAGACACCAGGAGGCAGGGGCAGAGTGAACAAGTCTTCACCGGGCCGGGACTGCGGCACGAGACGCTGCTGCTCACGATCTCCGCTTTTTTTTTTTTTTTTTTTTTCTTTTCTGGGTCACACCCGCGATGCTCAGGGGTTACTCCTGGCTCTGCACTCAGGAATTACTCCTGGCAGTGCTCGGGGACCATATGGGATGCCGGGGATCAAACCCAGGCCGGCACAGGCCGGCTGCGTGCAAGGCAAACGCCCTACCCGCTGGACTATCGCTCCAGCCCCAATTTCCCACTTCTTTCCCGAGCATCCGTCCTGCACCACCGGACACCACCTTCATGCCTTTTCCTGCAAGGGCTCGCTCCTCTATCCAGGGCTGCTCAGGAGTCGAGACTCAACTCTACACAGACTGACAAATGTGAACTTCAGACCAAAAGACCCCAGAATCCACGCGGGCTCCTGAAGACTCAACCATTTCCAGGCAGAGAGAGCACACACAGGAAGATTCGCCTAAGAAGCGGGTGACCCCAGCGCCATCCCCGGCACCACATATGGGCCCCTGAGCACTGCCAGGCAAGATCCCTGAGTGCAGCGTGCGCACACACACACACACACACGCACGCACGCGCGATCTGAACCACTTCATAGTGGAGATGCCGGGACAATCAGCTGACGGGCCACACTGGGTCTGTGGACCGTGATGCCCAGGTCACTTCTCTGTGGCCACTGCCCAGACTCTCGGGGGCATTCACTGCCTTTCCAGTACCTGAGGTCGATCAAGCAATGCACCCTTCACCTTGTCAAACCCCAGACACAGGCAGAGGGGACTGAGGGCCCTTAAAACTTTATTGAAGCTTCTGGTGTAGAGACCATGGCTGGCAGGGGCTCAGCTCAGGGTGTGCCCGGCCCTGCAACCAGCAGCTGGAAGGAAGGAAGGAAGGCCTGGGACTGACTCCCGCAGTGCTGCAGTCCCGGGTGTGAGGGCCGGGGAGGGAACGGGAAGAGGCAAACACGGCCTGTCCGATAAGACCCTGAAAGACGCCAACCTCCACCAGCTGAAGCTGCGCCTGCAGCTGCTGGCCACCCAGTTCCAGCCCCACGAGAATAAATTAAACGTAGCTCTGCCACCTCGACGCCTGGCGCCAGGAGTGGCCCCGGGCTCCTGTACCCAGCAGGTGCTGGTCGCCAACTTCCCAGAATCGCCCCCAGGAGATTGGGCCAGCCCCTGGCCACGCCCACAGGGCCAGAGGCGCCAGGCAGGCCTCACTTCCGCTTCTTCTCCTGCGTGCTGGTGAACCAGGAGTCCAGGAGCCTCTTGCTGTAGTAGAGCTGCCAGGCGTGTACCTGCACCGCCAGCACCAGCACCAGGTACATGACGGAGACCGCAGAGAAGCCGAAGAGGAAGCGGTAAGCCTTCCCGTGCCGGTAGAGGTGCTGCGGTGGGGAACATCTCCATGCTGCCGTAGATGAGGGGCGCAATGGAGAAGAGCCCAGCGCTCACCATGGACAGCACCAGGTAGCTGATGTTGTTGCGGGGGAACGAGAGCAGGCCCAGCAGAGAGGGCGCGGCGCTCAGCAGATACGGGTACTCCCACTGGTAGGGCATGGCCACCTGGTCGTGGGGCAGCAGCTTGAGGTGCCCCACGCTCATCTTGGCGACCAGCAGCAGCCAGAGGACCAGGTGCACGTAGATCAGCTTCTTGATCTCGTACTTCAGGGTCACGCTGCGGGGAGAGCAGAGGAGGCGCGGTCACGCCACCCACGCTAGGCAGGCAACAAGGCGGGCCTGACCCTGCCAAGAGGCTGGACACCAGGAACGGAGGGAGACAGGCGTCACTACACCGAGGGGCTGGTGCGGCGGCCCCAGTGGGTAGGCGATCGCTCGCATGTGGGCGACCGGGGGTCAATCCCGCATCCCCATATGGTCCCCTGGGCACTGCCAGGAGAGATGCAAAGTTCAGAGCCAAGAGTAAACCCTGCACATCACCAGGTTGGCCTTAAAAAAAAAAAGGCGCGTTGGGGCCAGAGCGACAGCCCAGCGGGTAGGCGTTTGCCTTGCACATGGCCGGCCTGTGCCGGCCTGGGTTCGATCCCGGCATCTCATATGGTCCCCGAGCACCACCAGGAGTGATTCCTGAGTGCAGAGCCAGGAGAAACCCCTGAGCATCGCCGGGTGTGACCCAAAAAAAAGCAAAAACAAACAAGCGAATAAATAAATAAATGAATAAATAAAAGGCGCAACAAAACAAACCAAGGAAATAAACTAACGGGCCAGAAAGAGAGTTCAGTGGGCAAGGCGGCTGATGAGGGCCCATCTCTGGCACCCAAGTGATGCTCTGAGATCTGCCAGGAGCGATCCCTAAGCTCAGAATACATCCACCTGAGTATGACCCAAAACAAACAAAAGAAAGAAAGAAGAAAAGCTCCAGGGGTGGAGCAACAGCACAGCGGGGAGGGTGTTTGCCTTGCACAGAGCGGACCAGCTCGATCCCACATGGTCCCCTGAACAACAGGGAGCAATTCCTGAGTGCAGAGCCAGGAGTGACCCCGAGCACTACAGTTCACACCTGGGCGAACAGGTGTGGCCCAGAAAGAAAAAAAAGAAAGAGAGAAAAATGCAAAGGTCTAGCAAGCAAACCACCCCGGCCACCGCAGGGCCGGGAGGCAGCGCCCAGTGCTGGGTGGTGTTTGTGCTGAAAGGTTCTCCCGGAGAGCGGGTGTGGCAGATCCATGCCCGGGGAGGAGGGCAGCGGGGATGAAGCTGCAAAGACCCTCGTGGCGCCTGGCCAGGGCAGGACTGACCCTGCCGGTGTTTCCGAGATGACCCTGCAGGCTACAGCGGAGACACGGGCTGGACCGGGCGCCGGGCACCATGGCACAGCCGGCTCCTGTCTACTCAGAGCAGGAAGGTCCGTGGGCAGGCTGGCAGCCGCGAGGAGGCCGGGGAACCTTACGTAAGGCCAGGCAGGACTCGGTCCCCGCGCACTGCCCGGCCTCCCGCAGGCCCAGGACCGGCCCTGCGCTGCCCGGGTGGGTCCAACACCTCCTCCGCCCCAGGGGGAAGATGCCAGGAAAATCCTGCAGAGTGATGCGAGGGGCATTCCGGGAGAAGTCCGACGATTTAAGGAAAGGAGAAACGTTAGAGGTCATTATAGGAACCGAGGAGGGGCGTGGGGGGTGCGCTGGGGGGGCCAGGCCAGGTGCGGTGACCGCACACGGACAAGGGCCACTCGGGATGTCCAGCACCCGGGGGGCAGGCAGAGGCGGCCGGGCCGCTCGCTGGTTCTCTACGAGAGCTGCAGGTGGGCCATGTCCTCCCTTGGCGGGGGAGGAAACTGAGGCTCCGCTCCAAGCCGGGTTCCCGGATCACGCGGCGGGGCTCCGGGAACGCGCCAGGGGACGCGGCCCGGCGACAGCGAGGGGCTGTCCGGGCAGCGAGGGCCCGCGGCCACCCCTCATACCTCATCTGGTAGTGCGTGGCGACGCGCTCCCGGTGCTGGAAGTCGCTGCCGTCGGTGCCGGCCGCCCGCGGGCCCGCCCGGGATGCCATGGTGCCCGCACGACCCACTGCCGCAGCGGCCTGCACCCGCTGGCCCGCGCCGCCCGCTCCGCCACCCCGACAGGGGCGCTGTCCTCGGAGAGCGACTTCCGGCCCTCTGGCTCGGCCGGGCGACTCTATGGTCGCTTCCGGCTCTCCGGCGCACGCGCTGCCCAGGCCCCCGCCCCTTCTCCCGTGGGAGGACCGGAAGTGGGGTGGTGACCTTTGGAGTCGCGTCGCTTTCGCCGTGTTCTTGTCGGGGTCTGTGGGTCGTTTCTTCTTTCTTTTGAAATAGGGACCTGAGGCCCGTCCTGCGGGGTCTCGCCCGCGTCCACTCAGGCCTCGGACACGCGCTGCCCGAGCTCGTCGCCCGCGAGGAGCGTGAGTCGCGCCGCCCCTGTGGAGCCGGCGTTGCCGAGGCGTGGAGCGTCTCCCCGCGGGCCCCTCCGGTGGCGCCCCCTTTCCTCGGGCTGCCCGAGCCCCTCCGGTCACGGCGGGCAGCGGGGCGCCGCGGGCCGCGGTGACTCGGTGAACCTGAGGCGAAGGAGCCGCCCCCGAGCGACGCGAGACGCCGCGAGGTGCCGAGGACGGGAGGGAGGAGGCGGGGCGGCGCGGCTGGGCAGAGCAGCGGGGGGGTGCGGGGGTCGCCGAGACACCAGAGCAGGCAAGAACACTTGAGGTGGTCGCGGACCCCAGGTCTTTAGCCCCGGCGCGGGGTGGAGTGACGTTACCCTCAGCCCGTGACGTCAGGGCGCGGGACAGGTGGCAGCTTCCGCCTCCCGGAGGGGAGTTTGGGGTGGTCCGAGCCCGACCCCGGAGCCCGGGGAGCCCCACGTGCAGACGCTTGAGACGACGCTGGCCGGAAGGAAGCGCTGCCCCGACCCGGCCCCTCGGGCTCCTGGATCCCCGGGTCGCCGCTGACCGCTGTCTCCGGGTTTCTTTCTTTTTCTTTTTTTTTTTTTTTGCTTTTTTGGGTCACACCCGGCGGCGCTCAGGGGTTACTCCTGGCTCTGCACTCAGGAATTACTCCTGGCGGTGCTCGGGGACCATATGGGATGCCGGGATCGAACCGGGCCGTCCACGTGCAAGGCAAACGCCCTCCCGCTGGGCCTTCTCTCCCGCTCTGCGTATCTTCTTAAGGTCTGAGTTACCCTTCTGGAGGGAAAATCAGCGTATTGAAGCCTGTCGACTTCTAGGTGTGTTCTTGGCCCTTTGGGCTGGTAATAGAAAGTGCTTCAGAAGAGTTGCGAAGACATGAATGATGCCTGCGCCTCCTCCAGGGATGGGGTTAGGCCTAAATGCTGCCCTTAGTGCTCATGAGGGTGGGGAAGATGGGGGCACAGTGGCCACTCATCTGACCTGGAACAGATGTCGCTTAGTTCTCGTAATCTTCCCACGAGTGGGGTAGCAGCTATTTTAATTTTTTCTATTTTTAAATGAACAAAAACGTTTTTGTATTTGGGGGTGCTCAGGGGCTGTCCCTGTCTCTGTGCTCAGCTGGGCCAGCCTTCGCGGCTCTGATGGACCATATGCTGAGCAGCACTTCACTAGGAAGCCTTCAGCAGTACACTTAGCACTCACGATGAACTGGAAACAGGAGTGGGGGGGTCAGCAACCAACCTTTCATTTTATTGGGGGATCATCCAGTGGGGCTTAGAGACTGTTCTTTGTTCTGTGCTCAGGAATGAGACCCTGGCAGTACATGTGGACCTGTGGTCTGCATCATGCAAGACCAGCACCTTCCTTCCAGCATTGTCCCTCCAGTGCCTCAATGTTAATTCTGTGCACAACTGAGACTGCCCTGATGAGATGAGCTGGAACCTCTCTGACACACTGAGGGACCAGGGATCTGGTCTGGTGGGACAGCACCTGCTTTGCACGTGTGAATCCTTGACTCTGTCTTTAGGTCTGCACAGGCCCGCGCACCCCTTGAGAGTGTCTCTCCCCAAGAAAATGGAGTTCTAGGCCGGAGTGATAGCACAGTGGGTAGGGCGTTTGCTTGCATGGGTCGACCAGGTTTGACCCCTGGTGTCCCATAGGGTCCCCTGCACACCACCAGGACGAACCCTTGAGCATTACTGGGTGTCACCAAAAAGCAAATAAACAACATTGTCAAAATGGCAATACTCCTTAAAGCATTTTGCAGATTCAGCGAAGTCCCTATAAAGACACCCATGACATTTTCCAAAGAAACTAATCAAACACTTATGAAATTTGTATAGAGCAATAAACCCCAATGAAGAGCTAAAGCAATCCTTGGGGGGCTGGAGCGATAGTCCAGTGGTTAGGGCGTTTGCTTTGCATCGCGGCCGACCTGGGTTCGATCCCCGGCATCCATATGGTCCCCGAGCACCGCCAGGAGTAATTCCTGAGTGCAGAGCCAGGAGTAACCCCTGAGCATTGCTGAGTGTGACCCAAAAAAAAAAAAAAAAGCCTTGGGGAAAAGAAGATTGAAGATACCACCATCCCCAACTGCAACCTGTACGACAGAGTAGATAAAACAGCACAGCCCACAAAGGAGATGGACTTCCTGCCTGACAGCTAGTTGGCAGCCATCTTGGGGATGGTCGTGATGAGCATCAGGTCCATGAGGGAGAGCCAGCTGAGCAGGAAGTACATGGGGATGTGCAGCGGGGGGGGTCGGGGGTCCGCATAGATAAGAGAAATGGTGAGGGAGTTGCCACTAACAGCAAAGAGTGCAACCACCATGGTCAAGGAGAAAAGAAAGACGTGAGTGAGGGAGTCATCAAAGAGCCCTTCTAGGATGAAGTTGGCCAGCGAGGACTGATTGTTCAGTCTCATGGGTCGGCTAAGTTCCTGAGGAAACAGGAAGCAGATAGGGATGAATATGCGAAATCTGGGTTTCATGTACTCAAATCCAGGTACTTTATCATCAGGCAAATTTGAAATGAGATTGCTGCTTATTATTAACCAACAGTTCTAGTTTAACAACACGAGTCACCTGACCTAAATTATTTTCTCACATCACTGTATCACTGTCTCCCCATTCATCATCAATTGGCTCGAGCGGGCCCCGGTAACATCTCCATATGTCCTGTCTCATGCAAGTAGAGCCCAAGGGCACCTGCTTGGTCCAGGAACATAAAGAGCCTCAAACCATTCCATTAGGTCATGGGAATGAGGTCTATAATTGTTACTGGTATTTGGCATATCAAATACGACACGAGTAGCTTGCCAGAAATTCGGAGAATTCCAATATTTATGGACTCATTAGTTGGGTCTTAGATGACACCTCCCAGTGACAAGGGATACGCTCAGTTAAGTCACAGAGATTGCTCAGGTCAGGCAGTGCTCAGGGGTCTGTGCTGCACAAGGACTGGAACCTAGAGCTCTAGCAGTTAGGATCTGCCCTCTATTGACCCAAAGTTACAAACTAAAGTACCAGACTTCAAGTTTCTTATCATTAAGCATGGACTAGATATAAGTTTACACACATACGTACATATTTATAAACACCCAAGTACAAGAGAATGTCTATGCATATATACATTATAAATTTAGGGCCACCTGCCCCTCGAGGTGTTGCAGGTGTGGCTGCGATGCCGGCTGTGTTGGCAGGTGGCAGACAGGAGGTAGGCTTGTCTACACCCCCCAGGTCTTCCCGTGGGCCCTGGATGGTGAATGGTCTGAAGAAGCTGCCATCCAGCTCTTCTGCCATAGGAAGAAGCTGCCATCCAACTCTCCCTAGCTCAGCTGACCATGAGGCTTCCAGGAGGCAAGAAGGGTTTTGGGAGTGGGCCCATCATCTCTGTAGGGCCTTGGAAGCAGCTAGATGAGACCATAATAGCCGCCATTTTCATGGTCCAGACCCAGTACATCAAACTAGTGGAACCAGTCATGTTCTGGAATATATTACAATCTACAATGTGTAACAAAGGAGAGGCGAGAGAGAGAGAGAAAGGAGATAAAGAACCTGCTATGGAGGAAGGCTGGGGGTAGGGGGAGGAAGGTGGAGACATTGGTGATGAGAGATGGGCAGGGGTGGAGGGATGGGTGTTGGAACACTGCAGAACCAAAAATTCAAACATGAACATCTTGTAATTGTATAACGGTGGTATAATAAAATATTTAAAAAATTATATGTATTCTGTGTTAACTATACATATTATTTTGGCTTATGGAATCAATCTGAAATGTAGAAACTCTAAAAAATCTTGAATATTTATGGCTGAAGGAACCCACAGTGAGTATACCACTTGTCCTCCATTAGGCCAGTATATGTTCGATCCCTGGCACCCCATCTGTTTCCCACAAACACCACCAGGAGTGATCCCTGAGCACAGAGCCAAGAATCATCAGTGAGAACAGCATGTGTTGCCCAAAAACAAATTTAAACACTCGTTTTCTATATTTTATAGTATACACTGAAATTTCCCTCTAGTAACTGCGATCTGGTTGAGGACGCTATAAAAGGCGTCATCTGTGTCTGATGCTAGAGCTGAGAGTCCGTGGGGCAGGCAGGCAGGAAGGAATGATGGGTCTAGTTTGTAGATCAGGGGACATGCAGGAGCCCCCGAGCATGAGCTGTTACCATCAGGGCAGACCAGAGCTAGTGACTCTAGCCCCCATCTGTTGCTGTGGTTATCACACAGTAATGGGGACCTCCCTAACTGGGTGAAACACACACACACACACACTGGCTCAGTGGTTAGAGCAGGTAGAGAGCCCCAGGGAGGGAGAGTCACTGCACCCAGCTGCTGCTTTACACTAATGAGGTGAACTAGAAGATGGGCCGCAGGGAGGGAACTAGAGACTGCGTTCTGAATCACTTGAGTCCTCGCCCTGTTCTAGCATCACACCGTGCTACGTGACCCAGAAGCAAAAACAAGCATAAGCAAGAAGTCTGGGATGCAACTCACCCTGCTCAAACTGAAATACTGCAATGCTTCTTGCTTCCTTTCATACAAAGAGGGACACACACACACACACACACACTGGCACACAGACACACGTCCCTTGTTAGAACTAGTCAACGATTTGAGCAAAATTATAGAATTCAAACTGAACTGAATTCAAACTGAATTAGAATTCAAAAATCAGTGCCAGATAGCATGCAGAGCCTCAGGCGCATCTGGGGGAACTGGAACTCGGCTCTCCCTAGCTCAGCTGACCATGAGGCCCCCAGGAGGACAGATGGGTCTTGGGAGTGGGCCCATCACCTTTGGGGGTCCTGGAAGCAGCCAGATGAGACTCACCCACCACATTAGCCGCCATTTTTCGCTGTCTGGGCGCTGACCATGAGGCCCCTTAGTCGGCCACGCTGTCCATCAAACTAGTGGAAACAGTTACGTCCTTTAATGTACTGCATTCTACGATGTGTAGGAAAGGTAGGCGGGAGGGAGAGATAGGAGAGAAAAGACATACAGAACCCGCCAAGTAGCTGGGGTGCGGGAGGTGGGAGGGAGGTGGGGACATTGGTGATGGGAGATGGGTTCGGGTGGAGGGATGGGTGTTGGAACACTGTAGTTCTACCTCCGAGGACGCTGGGGAATGGATGAAAACTCACGAGTCCGGGCGCAGTTCCAAAAGGCTTTTAATAGTACAAAAGCTCTTCCACAGCAATCCAATATAACGAAAGAACTCTAGATCTGGTCAGAACTTAGACCATACAAAAGAGCCTAAGTCTCCCACCAAAGAGAGAGAATCTCACCCGAGAGGAGTCCTACCCAAAAGAAGGAGCAAAAGGGTAAAGAGCCAAAATCCAAACGCTGAAAACGAAGGGGCCAAAAGCCAAGGAGCCAAAAGCCAGTCCCCTTATATACACCAAAATAATCCAACAGGGAGGGTCATATCAACAAAGAACTCTAAACAGAGTGTAGAAGGGTAGTGCCACACCCTATTGTAGATATAAACAAAGATTACCCAAGGACTAATCCTGAGATTATTTCTTGTGTAAAACACAGGCATCCTGGTATCTGGTAATCTGTTATCCGTGGCAGGGACGTGGCCAATCCTGACTGGGAAGGAAAGGGTCCTTCCAGGAGGTCAAAAGACCTCCCTGGTGGTGGGGAGATCAGATCTCACAGATCTGATCTGGGTACCGCAGCAGGGAGGTAGCTAACCCTGACTGGGGAAGGAAGTGGCCCATCCAAGAGACTGAGAGTCTCCCAGGCAGAGGAGGAGAGGAGGAAAGGAGAAAGTCTTATGTCTACCATTTAGATCAGTACGAAATGATATCGCCTGGGTTTTATTATCTTGCTATCTTAAATTTGAACGTTTTCTAGAATACTTGTTAGCTGTTTACCCTTTTTTTCCTACCTATGAACAGGTTAACACAATATACTTTTCTCTTAGTTGTTTATAAGTCTTTTATATTTTC
>JAJIBD010012267.1:0-44521 GCA_021461705.1 Cryptotis parvus
CCTTCTCCCTTGCCACATCCAGTTTGTGGGTTTGTTATCACTGGATCCTTCTTCCTTCCTTCCTTCCTTCCTTCCTTCCTTCCTTCCTTCCTTCCTTCCTTCCTTCCTTCCTTCCTTCCTTCCTTCCTTCCTTCCTTCCTTCCTTCCTTCCTTCCTTCCTTCCTCCTCTCTCCTCCCTTCCCTCCCTCCTTCTCCTTCCTTCCTTCCTTCCTTCCTTCCTTCCTTTCCCTCCTCCCTCCTCCCCCCTCCTTCTCCTTCCTTCCTTCCTTCCTTCCTTCCTTTTTTCCTTCCTTACTTCCTCCTCCCCCCTCCTTCCTTCCTTCCTTCCTTCCCTCCTCCTCCCTCCTCCCTCCTTCCTTCCTTCCTTCCTTTCTCCTCCCTCCCTCCTTCCTTCCTTCCTCCCTCCCTCCCTCCTCTCTCTCCCTCCCCCCCTCTCTCTCTCTTTCTTTCTTTCTTTCTTTCTCTTTCTTTCTTTCTTTCTTTCTTTCTTTCTTTCTTTCTTTCTTTCTTTCTTTCTTTCTCTCTTTTCTCTTTCTCTCTTTCTCTTCTTTCTCTCTTTCTCTCTCTCTCTTTCTTTCTCTCTTTCTCTTTTTTTCTTTCTCTCTCTTTCTCTCTCTCTTTCTCTCTTCTCTCTTTCTCTCTCTCTTTCTTTTCTCTCTTTCTTTCTTTCTTTCTTTCTTTCTTTCTTTCTTTCTTTCTTTCTTTCTTTCTTCTTTCTTTCTTCTTTCTCTTTCTCTTTCTTTCTTTCTCTCTCTCTTTCTTTTTTTCTCTCTTTCTTTCTTTCTTTCTTTCTTTCTTTCTTTCTTTCTTTCTTTCTTTCTTTCTTTCTTTCTTTCTTTCTTTCTTTCTTTCTTTCTTTCTTTTTCTTTCTCTTTCTCTCTTCTCTTCTTTCTTTCTTTCTTTCTTTCTTCTTTCTTTCTTTCTTTCTCTCTTCTTTCTTGCTCTTTCTTTCTTTCTTTCTTTCTTTCTTTCTTTCTTTCTTTCTTTCTTTTTTCTTTCTTTCTTTCTTTCTTTCTTTCTTTCTTTCTTTCTTTCTTTCTTTCTTTCTTTTCTTTCTTTCTTTCTTTCTTTCTTTCTCTCTCTCTTGCTTTCTTGCTTTCTTTGCACTCAGTGATCGCCTCCTGATTGTGTGCATGGGTAGGAGCATACACAGTGCAGGAATCACACCCAGGTGAGTTGTCTGCACATAAAGTGCCTTTCCCCTCTGCTATCTCTCTGGTTCTTAGTTTCTTTCAAAAAAATGTGAACTGCTTGACCACCGTGAGTGCCATCCTTGCACAGGGACCACGCTAATATTCTCTGTATTTTATCCATTTTACTCTCCTTGATGCCTACACAAGCCCCACTTTACACCTTTATAGGGCCTGGGGTTAGGCAGGTAACATGGAACCCTGCTAGCTAGATGCTATTTCCAATGAAATTCACCCTTGCAAAATCGGTTCCCATGACATTCTTCTCCCATGTTTTCTTTTTTCTAGGCTCTTCACTAGAATCATCTTCTGTCCAGCAGCCCTGCAACCGGCAGCTCATGGCTATCAACCTCAAGACCCTGACCAGTTCCTCAAGGACTCCTGGCCCTTGTGGTGGACTCCTGGCCCTTGTGGTGGATTCCTGGATCATGACATCCCCAGGTGGACTCCAGAGATTGGCTTCGTCTGTGCTCCCTCTGCTGGCTGAACCAGTGTGCTCTGCATCCATTGAACCAAATGAGATTCTGCACTTGTGTTTTTTGAGATTCATGCTACACGCCTTCTGGGGCTGGGGTGGGGTGCACATTTACACTGTTACTTTAAAGCATTTTTTTATTTTAATTGAATCACAGTGAGGTACAGTTACAAAGCTTTTATGATTGGGTTTTGGTCATACAATGTTCCATCACCCATCCCTTCACCAGTGCACATTTCCCACCACCAATGTCCTCAGTTTCCCTCTGTCCTCCCCACCCTGCCTCTATGACAGGTACTTCCCCCCCATCTCTCTTTTGATCTTTGGGTCACACCTGGCGATGCTCAGGGGTTACTCCTGGCTCTGCACTCAGGAATTACTCCTCGCCATGCTCAGGGGACCATATGGGATGCCGGGATTGAACCCAGGTTGGCCGCATGCAAGGCAAATGCCCTACCCACTGGACTATCACTCCAGCCCTGCCCTCTCTCTCTCTCTCCCCTCTCTTTCTCTCACACACGTGCAAACACACACACATCTCTTTTCTCTCTTCCCTTTGGGCCTTACAATTTGCAATAGAGATACTGAAAAGTTATCAGGCATATCCCTTTACCTACTTTCAACACTCAGTTCCTGTCCAAAATGATCATTACCAACTGTCATTGTCATACTGGTCCCTTCTCTTCCTAACGGCCTTCACCCCTGAGACACTCCCTGGCAAGCTTGCAATCATTGGCTAGTCTTCCTGGCCCTATTTTCCCTGGTCTTGGTATTAGTCTCATACTTTGCTTTGATTTTTCTTTATATATCCCACAAATGGTTGCAGCCATCCTATATCTGCCCCCTCTTCTGATTCATCTCACTCAGCATGACACTCTCCATGTCCATCCACTTATAAGCACAGTTCATGGCTTCATTTTTCCTGTGGCCATATAGTATTCCACTGTCATTCACACTGATCTATACCCCAAACCCTGAGTTGTCCGAGGCTGCCTTGTTCCGTGGCCATGTGAGTTGGCACTTAGGCAGTGTGCATACTTGAGCTTAGGCTGTTTCTTTCCTGGAGGATCCTGGGCACTTTTCAGGTGATCTTTCTGCCCTTCTAGCCACACCGCCCTGACAGGAAACAAAGGCACTGAAGTCTGTTTAATCCAGCATTTCCCTCTGAGCAAACTCTTCGCTCAACTCTCCTAACCCCTTGAGGGATGAGGATTGGTTCAGGCTGGTTAAGGGAACAGCTTGACAAGATTTCGAGCTGACTCCTGAAGCCACCACGTTCTCTTCTATCCCACTTTACCCCTGGGTCAGGTGCCTTCTTCCCCATGCAGGGGTTGCAGATTCCTAATCCTCCCACATGTGATGTAATTGCAAACAAAATGAATCTGCAAGAGTGGCAGAAAGAGCCAAGGAAGAGAGGAGGCACCAGAGCCCAGCTAAGGCCCTGCTGGACCAGCGGCTGAGAGGGCAGGGGTTGCTGCGTTGCCTCAAGTCTGGTCTTGCTGTGTGTTTCTGGGGGAGCCTTCGTGCTGGCTCTTTAGCAAGCAGCTAATTGCAAGTTCAAAGCTCCTCCAAGAAGACTCAGCTTATTTTCACAGCTATGGGCACTGACTCAGTGACGTTTATGGAACACAATGCTTAAAGGTGTTGGAAAGGTGGAGCTTATTCCTCTCTGCCTGGCCTAGCATATTTCACACGCATGGTGGAGCGTGGGGACCATATGGGGTGCAGAGCAAGCTTCCCACTGACTGTGCTGTCACCCAGCCCAGTTTTGTCCCTATTTAATTACTGACCAGTAGCCATCCCATTGTTAGAGTATTTAATTTAATTTTTTTGGGGGCGGGCACACCTGACTGTGCTCAGGGGTTACTCCTGGCTCTGCATTCAGGAATTATTCCTGACATGCTCGGGGAATCCTATAGGGTTCCAGGGAATTGAATCTGGGTCAGCCACTTGCAAGGCAAACCCTACCCACTGTACTATCACCCTGTTAGAATATTTTAAAAACTAGTTATTTATTCTTCTTTAAATAGAACTTTGGGTCATTTATGGTTTGGGACTATTATAAATAAAGCTCCTACAAATATACTTTAAACATTTTTTAAGTATTCTTTCGGTAGATGTGTGCATTCTTTTCTCTTGGGAAGATACCTAGGAGTGAAATAGCTATGAAAGGTTCTGTGTGCCAAACTCCATAAGATGTTGCGAGACTTCTGGCCAAACTGGTCACACAGGAACAGTCTTCAAAATCACTGTGCTAAGTATAACCACAGACCACTACATTTTATGGAATGTTTTCTGTAGGCATGGAACTTTATTTAAATACAGGCTCTCACCTAATTTACATCAAGCCTATGGAGCAGATACTATGGTTCTGCACTTCTATGTGAGATCATTGAGACACAGAGATGGAAACAAATGTTCATGGTCACACCGATAGTAAGTGGCTGAACTGGTCTCAGGGCTGGTGCAATGCTTCATGCTCTGCAAGAGAATCAAAAGCAGGGAGAAAAAGGCAGCTGCAGCTGTTTCTGCTCTCAGGAGCCGCATGACTGTCCTAAGATTAAACTGGCCCCGCTAACAGTGTGTTCACTAACGTAAGATCACTTGATCACTTGAATCCCGTTATTCATCGATTTGCTCGAGCGGGCACCAGTAACATTTCCATTGGACCCTATCACGTGCCAATGTAGCCCAATGGCATCTGGTTGATTCAGGAATATGAAGAGCCTCAAACCGTTCCTTCAGGGTCTTGACAAGGAAGTCTGACCATCTTGTAGGTGGGCGGCCATGTGATCTTTTGACATCCTGTGGGATCCAGGCTCTAGTCCAGCGGTCATCTCCAAATCGCATTACATGTCCAGCCCATCTGATTTTCTTCGATGCCTTGGCAAAGGAGACAGCGTCCCTGATTCTGGAATAGCGACAGAGGTCAGAACTCCAGATTCCTTCTTTCACTTGAGTGAGGCGTGATATTCCAAGCATAGCTCTTTTGATTCCTCTCTGGGAGACCCGAATAGCATCTCAACGTAAGATGCTGTGCCAATTTTTTTGGGGGTGGTCTTTTTTTTTGGGAAGTAAAAGCAGATTTTTATTTGGAGGGTTTTAGGAAGGGGAAGGAAGAGAGGAGAGGAGGAGGAGGAAGAGGAGGAGGAAGAGAGAGAGAGGTCCTCAAAAGAGAACGAGGGCTTCTCCAAAAGCGGAGAGAGTGCCAGCACACACATCCCAGCACTAGATAAGAACACATGAAAGTCCACATCTCAGGAGGGGAGATGCGGGCAGCGCATGGGCTCAGGCAGCATGTGCACTGTGGGCCACCTTTGTGCCCAGTGGTTGGAGGCATAAATAGCACCACCCAGTTCCCTTTGTCAAAAGGCAGCTCCGTGCTCTGCCCTGCTCACCTGTCAGTGGAAGAAAGACAGTTGCTGCAGGCTTCACTGGGGAGGTGGATGAAGGGCATGCGAGGCCCCGAGACGGGGAGGGGGTAGGGGCACGATGTGAGGCTGGGAGATGGGGGTGTGGCTAACTCAGTCTACATCCAGATTTGCTTTGGGATATCTCAAGGGAACTGAAGACAGGGTGGAGGAGCAAAGTCCCACCTCCTCTGTGGGCTGCTGCAGCGCCCCCTTCTGCAGGATTTATTTCCCTTATCTTTCCCTTTATCTTTCCCCCTTATTTTTGTTGCTGTCTAAGTCAGAGGAAGTAAAACCAAACCTAACAAAGCAGAAGTCTGAGGTGTTGTTTGGGGAGTCTGGGCATCAGTCTGGGCACCCCTGGGTCCTCTGAAAAAGGTTCTGAGGGTGAACTTTACCTGCAGATTCCGGGGCCACATGGGATGCCGGGATTGAATCTGGTCGGCTGCAGGCAAAGCAAGAGCCCTACCCACTCTGCCATCCCTCTGGCCCCTAGTGCAGCAACTTGATCCAGGCAGTTGTTCGAGCAGGAGGTGACTCACATTTTTCAGGTCTCCTGGTTATTTTGTGTTTGGTTCTGAGAAATAACAAAGGAATTCAGCCTTTCTTAGGCCACCACTGCTTCCCCAGGAGTAAAGGTTCTGCTGTCAGAACCAAACCTTTCTTTTGTATTTTATTTAATTTTTTGGTTTGGGGGCCATATCTGGTGATGCTCAGGAGTTATTTCTGGCTCTGCACTCAGGCATCGCTCCTGGTGGTGCTCGGGGACCATATGGGATGCCGAGGATCCAATCTGGGCTGGCTGCGTGCAGAAGGCAAATGCTCTCCCTGCTATACTATCTCTCTGGCCCCAGGACCGTATCTTAAGAGGGCAAAGGCAACCTCTAGCCTCTGGGTCCCGCCTCCTTCCAGCCTCCTGGGCTGCTACTCATTGTGGGCTAGGCTGAAGGGACAGGCTTCAAGGGCCCTGTGGACACCACGTTCCCTCCCCTGGGCCCCGACAGGAATGCTTTTGTTCCCCCTCTCTCTGCCAGATTTCCTATTCATGCTCAAAGGTCCCCGCTCACCAGCAACAAGCATGGCAATTCTTCCTTTCCATCCACCCCCAGGCTCTGCCCTCTTCATACACATTCTCTCCCCCCGCAGAAATGTCTTATGCTGCTCTGTCTGCAGAGCCTGGCCTCTAACAGCAACTTAACACATATTTTAGGAGGGAAAACCGAGGCACAGAGTTAACAAATGCTTCCTTTGAGGGATGAAGATATAATTCAGGAGGGAAGGCACTTGCTTACATCTACCACTTTGGCTAACCCTGATTAGAATCCCAAGGACCACATAGTGGCCCCTGAGCACTGTCAATGGTTACTTCTAAGCACAGAGCTAAGGGCCGGAGCGATAGCACAGTGAGTAAGGTGTTTGCCTTGCAAGCGGCTGACCTGGGTTCGATATTCCGGCATTCCATATGGTCCCCCGAGCACCGCCGGGAGTAAATCCTGAGTGTAGAGCCAGGAGTAACCCCTGAGCATTGCCAGGTGTGACCCCAAAAAGCAAAAAAAAAAGCACAGAGCTAAGCATAGCCCCTAAACCCCTCAAACTGTGACTCAACCCCACTCCCAAAACAGACAGACAGACACACAGACAAATAGACACACAGACAGACAGACGGACGGATGGACAGACAGACAGACAGACAGACAGACAGACACAGACACAGACAGACGGACGGATGAACGGATAGACAGACAGACACACACACACAGCCAAAACGCTTGCTCTGAACTGCATGACTTCTTTTTCTGGCTTCACAGAACTCTACTTTCTTATGCAGTGAGAAAACATTTTGGCTCAGGGTGTGAAGACAGTGACGTTGACACGTATCCATGGGGCCAGATGTCCTTTACAGCTTTTTAGTCATGAGTTTATGACACAGACACCTGAATCCTGGCTGTTGTGACAGATGTTGTAAGAGACTGTACTGAAGCGGGAAGCCAGGAGACAGTGGGGTTCCTGCTCCACCCAACTCAGTGTCCCAGGAAAATGCCTGGGGAAGTAGGACTGGTAAAGTTTGCCACAGACACCTGCGATGGTGGCTGCTCGGTCCCACCAGTCTCACAGGGCAGCTGTCAGCTGTGCCTGTGTCCTTTTGATCTTCACAGCCTGGGAACTGGTCCCCACCGCTGAGTTCTTGGGAGCTGTGGTCTCAGGCTGGAGTGAGGGGCTGCTCTTTGTAGAAAAGGACAATCAGTCCTGAATGATTCGTCCAGCTTCCCAGATTTGGCTTCTCCAGAGGGGACAGAGAGGCCAGCCTATTCTAGAAAGTGAGGGGGCCAGAGCTATAACTGGGTAGGGCGTTTGCCTTGCAGGCAGCCGACCCGGGTTCAATCCTCGACATCCCATATGGTCCCTCAAGCACTGCCTGGAGTGATTCCAGAGTGCAGAGCCAGGAGTAACCTCTGAGCATTGCCGGGTGTGACGCAAAAATGAATGAATAAATGAATGAATGAATGAATAAAAATATGAAAAAAAAAGAAAGTGAAAGAAAGGGCTAGAGCGACTCGGGTTGAGGTGCAAGCAAGCCCCCAGAATGGGGGATGCCACTGGCCTTTGTGAAGATGCTCCAGCCTGAGGACTTCTACGCAGAGAACACAGTTAGGGCTTATCATAGGAAAAAAGATTTTTGTGTTTATTGGTCCTTTAATTTTGGTTTTCGGGGGACCTTGTCTGAATAGCACATAGCCTCAGTTTCTGCATCACCAATAGGGTGTTCATGCCTTTGGGCTACTTCAGGGCAGGAGACTGGGTAATTCCTCTAGTACTTCTCAGACACTTGTTTCCAGGAGATTCTTACCTGTCTGCTGGCTCCACTTTCTACTGGAAATCTCTGTGCAAAATTTGGGATAAACAGGTGTTTCCAAAACAATGGGGCTGGAGAGACAGTGAGCAGGGGGATGGCTTTGCCTGCAGATGACTCAGGTTTGATCCCTGGCACCCCACATGGTCCCTTGAGCTCTGTCAGGAATGATCCCTAAATGCAGAGCCAGGATTAAGCCCTGAGCACCACCCATGTATGACCCCAAAACAAAATGATTGCTGTGCTACTTAATTTTTTTTCACTTATCGATTGATTGATTTGGGAGTTTTGGGGGCCATACTCACTCAGTGGTACTCAGGGCTTACTCTAATTTGGTCCTTGGGGACTCTGTGGTACTGAGAATTGAACTCCAGACTCCCAGATGCTCTAGGAAGACTTAATATTATATATATATCATATATAATATATATGTATGTATGTATGTATGTATGTATGTATTTGTACTCAATGGCATTTTTCCTTTTATTTACTTGTTTCTGGGCCATATACAGTGATTTCTGGACCATACAAGAGCTTTGACCCCTGTACTATTTATCCAGCTTATCCCTTTCTCTCTCTCTCTCTCTCTCTCTCTCTCTCTCTCTCTCTCTCTCTCTCTGACAGGGTTTTGGGGGGTGCTGGCACAGCCATTGATGTTTGGTTCTTACCCCTAGCTCTGCACTTAGGAACCATATTGGAAGATTGGAAGCTGGGGATTGAATTTAGGTCCGCTGCATGCGAGGCAAACGCCCTACCAGCTGTGCTATCACTCCGGCTCCTCTCTCTCTCTCTCTCTCTCTCTCTCTCTCTCTCTCTCTCTCTAATTTCTTTTCTTTTTCCTTTCTGGCAGTTCAGGGAACCAAACAGATCCCCACACAGGCAAAGAAGCTCTCAGAACTCGTCTTCCTTTTCTCTCAGGACCTCAGCCTAGATAGCACCTGGATAGCTGCAGCTTTGACTAGGCTCCTGGGGACCAGCACCCTGGGGTTGTAGGGGCAAATGGACTGTCTCAAGCATGTTTGCTCTTGTCTGTGGCTTCTTCCTTTGCACCCTGGGAGGAGAATGTGTGGAGCCATTCCTGCTAACTGGACGGGATTGGGCGTTGCTGGCCCTAAGCCAGGAATTTGAACTTTGTTGAGGAACAGGATCCGGGGCAGCAGCTGACCCAGTGCGCGGACTGCCGCCAGCTCCTGGGGCGCAGGCTACCTGGGCAGCCACTGATTCTCGGCTTCTGACAACGGGCTTTTGTTCCGCTCTCCTGTCCCGATTCCTCTCCTGCCGCTTTTTGACTGTATCCTGAGCTCCCGGGTAACTCTACTCCACCAAACTTTGCAATTTGCTCTGGACTTCAAACCCTGCCCACCCCCCCCCACCTTCCCCCCCTCCTCTATGGCTGCCCATTGGCCTGGGTAAGTCCACAAAGAGAATTGTGTTTCCTTAACTCTTTTTCTTCCAGGCTCCCCTGTGGACTGAGCCAGAAGGACTCTGTTATCCCATCCCTATCTTATGTGTTTATTCTGGAGCACAGGGGTGGTGCTCAGGGGGCTACTCTCAGTTCTGTGCTCAGAGGGTTGATCTATCTCTCCGGCCTCCCTCCCTGCCCTAAATACTCCCCGGTAGTCAGATCTTTAAGTGGTTCTCTGACCTAGAAGCTGATAAAGGAGCCCAAGACTTTCCACAGAGGCGCCAGAGCGATAGCACAGCGGGTAGGGCGTTTGCCTTGCACACAGCCGACCTGGGTTCGATCTGGGACATTCCATATGGTCCCCCCAAGCACCTCCAGGAGTAATTCCTGAGCAAAGAGCCAGGAGTAATCCCCGAGCGCTCCGGTGTAACCCCCAAAAAAGCAAAAGCAAAAGCAAAAAAACAAACCAACTTTCTGTAGGAACATTCATTCCAGCACTAGCCCATGCAGATGTGGCCACAGGTGGTCACGGGGTTAGCCAAAGACCGGTCTGTGTTGTTTGTCCTCTGGCAGTGCCGAGATTCTGTCATCAACCTGCTGCGCTTGCTTTTCTCTCTGTCCTTTATGTCTTCAGGTCTGGAATCTGCCTTCCTGGTAGAATTTTTCTTTTCTCTTTCCATGGTCTTTGTCTCTTGAGTCAGTATGGCCTGTCCTTCCCTCCTGGCAAAGCTGTCAAGGGTGGAACGAGAAAGTTCTATGAATCACCAAGTGTTTCTAGATTGCTAATCCAGGGAGAAGGGCAAGCATTTCTTCTCTCAGGATCTCTGCGGTCAAGACCAACTGCCTCTCCTGGGAAGAAGCTTCCACAGAAACCTGCCGCTGTGTCCCCCCCCTTTCCAGCCCAGAGGGTACCTCTTCTCAACCCCCCTATGTGTTCCAAAAGAAATTGAAGGTGCCAAAAAAAAATTATCACAAAACTTTGTAACTCAGCAGGAGGATTGGTGCTAGCTGGTGCTGTGTGAAGAAAGCTAGATTTAAGAGTCAGGCACAGTTTCAGCATTCTGAGCCTTTGCCCTGCAAATTTGGGCAAATCACTTAACCTTCTGGGCGCTTAGGATATCGCTAGACCAGATGGGGAAGATTCAGAGGAGTGGAGGGTGGGTTGGAACCTCAGAAGCCAGAAAACTGCCAAATGAGCTGGGCTGGGGTCTCCAACCCTCCAACCCAGGCACAGGGAAGGATTCTTTAAACACCTTCAGTGTAGGTGGGTCAGCTGCGAAAGCCCCTAGCAAGTAAATTAACCTCTATCCTTTGCGCTAAAGGTTGGGTCTGCGCTGCAGGACGGCAGGTGGCTGTGGGGCTGTGGACTGGAATTCAGATCTGGGTGTACACCGGCCGGAGGGCAGTGAAATCCCTGCAGGGAATTTCAACATCCACTTCCCGCGCCTGTTGGAAGAGCGTGTGCGCCAACGCCACCGGCGCTGCTGGGGCCGTCCTGGCTGCCACTTTCCCGCCGTTCGCAGCCACGGCCCGGCGCATTCTGGTGACTCCTGAGTTTGCAGTTTGGCACTTTGGGCAGACGTGCCGGACGGTGCAGAGGGCGGGCGGGAGTGGAGGAAGGAGGGGAACTGGGAGCGGAGGCCCCACCTTCCACTTCTGCTAAGTGCGCCGGGATGAGTCACGGGCTGGGGTGCCGGGATTCCCAAAAGGTGAGGGCCCGAGTCCTCGCGGGGCAAACGTCCGTCCTCCCCTCCACCCGCCTTGGCCTCGTTTGGACGTCGCAGCCCTAGATCTGCCCCTGAGGTCCGGGGGTCGGAGCAGGGGTGCCCTCATGTATGGCCGGAGCCCGCGCGCGCGGCGCTGCTTCTCCTCGCCCTGCAGCTCACAGGTAAGAACCGTCGCGTCCTTCTTCCCGGCCCACCTAGGGAGAGCCCAGGGTCCAGGACCGGTGGTTTCTGGGAGCCGGGGCCACAGCGGCTCGGCTTCGGGTTTGACTTTACTGGCTGTCCCGTTCCTGCTGCTTCGGGACCGGCTCTGGCTTTCGGACAAACAGGTTTAGGTGTGTTCCAGGCAGGCGCGCAAGAGAGCGCTTTCTGGGTTCAGGTTACAAACCTTTTCTTTCTTTCTTTCTTTCTTCTCTCCTCTCTTTCCTCTCTCTCCTTCCTTCCTCCCTCCCTCCCTCCCTCCCTCCCTCCCTCCCTCCCTTCCTTCCTTCCTTCCTTCCTTCCTTCCTTCCTTCCTTCCTTCCTTCCTTCCTTCCTTCCTTCCCTACTATGAGTATCTCCTGCTGTAGGCAGGGCTGTGTATGAGATTTGGGGTGCCCTGGTCCAGAGCTGTGGGGTGATGGAGCCAAGATGGTTAAGGATAGAGACCCTCTCTGCTTCTGAAACTGCCTCAAGGCGCACCTCCTGGGGTAAAGAGAGAGAAAAAAAAAGGCCACGTGGTATGAAGGGGTCCTGCAGCAGGCTAGCTGGAACAATTCAATTTCTGCAGAAGATAGAGATCATTTCTGAAAACTGGCATATACCATGTACACTGTGAGACTCCATTGGAACACGTTTTGTTCTTCTTTTATACCTTATATATTGAGGCTCCATTTGAACGTTTGTTTCATCTAAGGATTGGTTTTGAAAACTTGCTTCTCTTTTCAGTTTTGTTTACTGTTTGTGATTTGTTACCGTATTTTTGGAGGGTGGGAATGAGGGATGTTTTGGGCACTCTGGCTCTGTCCTCTGGCCACCATATGTGGTGCTGGGGATTGAACCTGGGTTGGTACATTCAAGGCAAGCACCTTGATCCCCTACTGTCCCTCTGGTCCTGTTATCAGTTTTTGTTTTAGGACCACACCTGGTGGTGCTCAGTGGACCATAAAGGGTGTTGGGGATGGAACCTGGGTGGCATGTTAGCCAAGCAAGTGCCCTACCCACGCTACTGTCCTGCTCAGCTTCATCTGTTACTGGTTTTGAAGCCAGGAGGCTGAGTGCCTGCTGTGAAGACGCTAAGCACCAAGGAGGCTGGGAGGAAGTTTTCTAAAAACATTTTAAGTAAATTAATGTTTTGCTATTGGGATGAAATTCGGCCCCACGCCTGTCAGGAGTTGGTGCTGCACTCCAACCCTGGTCCTGGGTGGGACCGAGATGTTTTGTGAGAATTGGGGGCACTTCCAGGTTTGAGTAGGCAGGCTGAATGAGGGGGTTGAGAGCAGGACCCCGGCTTCTCCAGGGCCCCCGCCTGCCAACCTTTCCTCTCTTCTCCCTCTGTGGCAGCTCCGTGGTCAGCGGTGGCGGTGGAGATTTATACCTCCCGTGGTGGAGGCCGCCACGGGACAGACCTGCGGCTAAAATGCACTTTCTCCAGCTTCGCTCCGGTGGGGACGCTCTCACTGTGACCTGGAATTTCCGTCCTCAAGATGGGGGTCCCGAGCAGTTTGTAAGCCCATTATCATCGTTTTTCGTTAGGAAGATAACCCGGTCCAGCTCTCCTAGTCCTTCCTATGTTTTTTTCTTGGCAACAAGCACAGGGTTAAGCCTGTAAGGAGAAGAGGGAGAAGTGATAGGCTAGTGAATGGAAACACAAGAAATACTTGCAAGAGAGCTACAGATAGGGCATTAGCCCTATGGTTCTTCCTCCTCACAGCCTCCTTGCCCTGGTGCTGAAGGTCTTTTTTTTATTATTATTATTATTATTATTATTTGTTGTTGTTGTTGTTGTTGTTGTTGTTGTTGGGGGTGTGCAGCCAGCAGTGCTCAGGGTTTACTCCCAGCTCTGCGCTCAGGGATCTCTCCTCGTGGGGCCAGGGACCATATGGGGTGGTGGGGATCAAACCTGGGTCAGGCACATGCAAGGCAAGTGTCCTACACTTTATACTATTCTCCTTGCCCAAGTCTATTTTTAGTGCTTTTACTTGATTTTATTTATGTAATGTTTATTATGCATGTGGTTTGTTTTACAAATTGCCTTGAATAAACTTTGGAAGTTGTCATGATATAAATGACATTAAAAAATGTTGATCTTTTCAGAAAAGTTTAAACCTTTAAGTGTTTTTAAAAAAATGCACCATTGGACATCAGATATCAGGGTTATAGCTTGATGTGTCTAAGACTCACCACACCGACCACTAAAATTCTACTATCACCCTACCAAAAAAGAACTATTTACCTCTTCCCTTTAAAAAAATTACTATTGGGCCAGAGGGATAGCCGAGCCGGTAGGGCGTTTGCCTTGCACGCGCCCGCCTGAGCCGACCCAGGTTTGATCCCTGGCATCCCATATGGTCCCCCAAGCACCGCCAGGGAGTAATTCCTGAGTGCAGAGCCAGGAGTAACCCCTGAGCATTGCCGGTGTGACCCAAAAAGAAATTACTATTTAAAAATATTTTATTTTATGGGCCAAAGTGATAGCCCAGTGGGTAGGGCATTTGCCTTGCACGCGCCAGCCTATGTCAGCCCGGGTTCGATCCCGGCATCCCATATGGTCCCCTGAGCACCGCCAGGAGTAATTCCTGAGTACAGAGCCAGGAGTAACCCCCTGAGCATCGCTGGATGTGACCCAAAAAGAAAAATATTATATATATATATATATATATATATATATATATATATATATAAAGTACAGTGATTTATATTACTGTTTTTTTGGAGCTTTTTTGGGTCCACCTGGCTATGCTCAGGGGCTACTCCTGGCTCGGCCCGCAGGAATTCTCCTGACGGTGCTTGGGGGATCATATGGAATGCAGGGGATCGAACCCGTCAAGCTGTGTGCAAGGCAAACGCCTATCTGCTGTACTATCGCTCTGGCCCAATACCCAATGATAGCATTGTAAATAGTACTGTGCAGACAATACTTCGTGTATATAGTGTCCTGACACCATTTCCTCCACCAGGGTGTCTCCCCTCAACCTTTTCCCCACTGCCACCCCCACCCCTGGTTCTGCTACTGCAGGTCTTTATTTGAGTCTCCTTTCTAGGTTTTCTACTTCCATGTGGGTCCCTACAGACCCACGGTTGGACGCTTCAAGGACCGGGTGGTCTGGGATGGGAACCCGGAGCGGTATGATGCCTCCATCATTCTCTGGAAGCTACAATTTGATGACAATGGGACGCACACCTGCCAGGTAAAGAACCCACCAGATGTGGACGGACTGATAGGAGAGATCCAGCTCAGCGTTGTGCAAACTGGTAAGCCACGGGCAAGTAGTCCAGGAAGTGGGGCTGCTTGTCAGAAGGAGAGGGGGCATTCTTTTGGGGCTGGCTGAGACTAGAGAAGATTGACTCTAGGGGGTCTTACAAGTCTAAATTAAGAGACAGAGAAAGCCTTCAGAGAAAGGTTTTGCCTGGCTTTGAAAGGAAATTGTAAGGAAAACACAGGGACTCAGGGGAGACCTCTCAGGAGAGATCCCTGAGTGCAGAGCTGGGAGTAAACCCTGAGCACTGCTGGGTGAACCTCCTCTCCCCCATCAAATAATACAAAAATAGCCATTGAATTGATGCAAGGAAGAGAAAGAAACTCTGCGTAATGGTTCGAAATAGGCCTGTCAGTTCTCTCACTCACTCCACAGACACAGAGCAGGTAATACTACGCCAGCCATCGTCCAAAGTGTCCCCTGGATGCTCTCATTTAATCCCTCACAACCAGGCCCAGTAGTTGGCTCAAAGGACTGGAGCATGTCTTTCCTTGCAAGAGCCCATGGTTCTAACACCCAGCCCAGACACTGGAAATTGCTTAGGAAGAACCCCCCCGCCCCTTGCCACCACCACCAATAATAGAACCCAAGAAATGCATATTGTTCTCTCTACTTTACCCATGGAGGAAACAGAGGCAGATGTAATCCCCACCCCGTCACACACAAGTGAATAGTGGGGCTGGAATTTTGTTTAGGCTCTGGTGTATCATGCCCAGAATGTATAAGCCTGTGGAGTGCAGTGATCACTGTCCTTCAAGGCCCTACCGAGAGAGCTATGTGTCTTTGGGAGAAGTCATTTAAATTTGACTGATGCCATGGAACATCTTTGGAGCTGTTTCTTTGTGTTTGTTCTGGGGCCACACCCAGCACTGCTTACGGGTTACTTCTGTGCCTGCACTCAGAAATCACTCCTGGTGGTGCTCAGGGGACCATATGGGATGCTGGATATCAAACCCCAGTTGGCTGGGTGCAAGGCAAACACTCTAGCTGCTATCACTCAGGCCCCAGACCCAGACAGTCTTAAACATAATCTAATGAGAACTGTGGCCTGCTACCTACTGGTTGTGTTCACTCATATCACACATACACACACACAGATCGGCATGGATATCGGGACTTGTGGCTTGCCACAAGTTAAAGAACATCTTTCTGGATTCTTTATTTATTGACATTGAAGTCAACAAGAAATTAAACGACAGGAGACCCGGGCAGGCATCCCAGGCTGGTTTAGGAACTAGCATGAGTAAGCAGCTGCCTGTACCTCACCATTTACTTGCCGTCTTCGCAGTGGACAAGAGTTCCTTGAAAGTGCTGTCTTTCTTTTTTGGCTTTGTACATCCATCAAAGTGCGTGGGTTGTACCTTTAAAATAGTACATTTGCCTAAGGGACTGACTAACAGCGGTGACAGCCAATCACGGAGAAAAAGTTTATGGGAAGGATCTGATTAGGTCAGCAAGAACCTCATCCCGCTCCGTTCTACTGCCCCAAAGTTGTAGACATTTTTAGCATACATCAGAATCAGCTGGAGTACGTGTTAAAACAGATCCACTGGGCTCCACCTGCAATTCATTTGGTCTGGGTGGGCCGGATAATTTGCATTTCAAAGCTCTCTAGTCATAGTATTGTTGGGGCAACTCTGAGGAATCTCTCCAGCGTGGCTGGTTTCCCAACCGCTACAGGAAAGACAGTCGAGAAACCAAGATGTCAGTTGATTATGTGGGTTTATCCTTCTGTCTTTCGGTTTCATCCTAATGGGATCTTTTTCTCCTTGCAGCACGTTTCTCTGAGATTTACTTCCTGGCTTTGGTGATTGGCTGTGCCAGTGCCTTGATGATCATAGTGGTCATTGCGGTGGCCCTCTTCCAGCATTTCCGAAAAAGCGATGGGCCAAGAGAGCGCATCAAGTGGTGGAGATCAGATCGTAAGGCGGGTCTGCGCCGTGCTGGGGAAGTCCAGCTCTGGGCTGGCTGTTGGAGGCTGGTGGGTCACCAATGAACTTAGGCTCTTCCCTAAGCTAAGTTTTGTACTGAAAAACTCAAGTTTGTGGGATGGGGACTGATAAATCAGCATGTGAATGAGGAACTTTATGAAAGGCTTCTTCATTTTACACGAGATTTTCATTGTAGGTTTCTAGACTAAGTAGAATTTGATGTGATAAGATCTGCTGAGTGGAGTCAGAGAAGATAGTAAGGCAGGTAGGGCGGAGCCCTTGCCTACAGCCCACCCTGGTTTGATCCCGGCACCACATAGTTTCCTGAGCACAGAGCCAGGAGTCAGCCTTAAGCACAGCCAGGTGTGCCCCGAATAAACAAAATCTGCTGGAGCAATTGTACAGCAGGGAGGGTGCTTGCCTTGCGCATGGCCAACCTGGGTTCAACCCCAGAATCACATATAAGCTAGGACATCTCTGGGTATGTCCCAAAAACACAAAACCAAAATCTGCTCTGTCAATTTTTGCTAGGGTGGTATTAGACATGCATTTGTATTTAGACATGCATGCTGGGCCTATCAGCGCTCCTGATACCTATGGGGTATCAGGACTGTGCTGATGTAAGGTGCTTGACTACCTTTTATATTGAGTTTTATATTAATCCTTTCAATATTCACCCATTGTTAACCATCACCACTAATTTCAGAAACTTCTCTTCACCTCCGAAAGGTACCCAAGCCGTCACTTCCTATTTTCTCTTCCCACCTATTTCTAACAATAATCTGCCCTGTGGATTTTTCTGTTCTGGATGTTTCCTGGAAAGTGAATCTTACAAAATGTAGTGTGCGCATGCGTGTGTGTGCGTTGCTGAGATCCAGGGTCTCACACATGGAAGACAGGTAGTATCACAGTGCCTTTAGCACATGTGGCCTTTATTGTCTGACTACTTAGGTTTAATGTAATGCTTTCAAAGTTTATCCATGTTATAGAACTTGCAGTATTTCCTTTCTATGGATATATGCCACATTTTGTTAATTAATGGCCATTCAGGCTTTTCTCCATTTTTAGTTATGAGTAGAAAAGTTATAAATATTCATCTTTAAGTTTTGGTGTACACATGTTTTCAATCTTCTGGTAATATACCTAGGAGTGGATTTGCTAGAGCATGGGTAACTATATTTAACTTCTGTTTTATTCTAGTTTTGGATTTTGGAACACACCTAATTGTGCTTGAGGCTTGTTTCCAATGGGACTTGGGGCATCAAACCCAGGCCTCCTGCATGTTAACCTTACCTGTGCTCTGCCTAAAGGGAAAGAAACCCATCATTAATTGAGGCTCACATTTGGCTCTCCAACCACTATGTTGAGCTTGAGAAACTGCCAGGCTGTTTTAAAAAAAAAAAAACTGCACAATTTTGCTTTCTTTTTTTATTTTGTTTGTTATTTTTTTTTTTTTGAGCCATACCCAGTGGTGCTCACAGATAATTTATGGCAGGGCTCAGGGGACCATGTGGGGTGCCAGGGATTAAACTTGGGTCGGCTACATGCAAGGCAAGCGTCTTACCTGTTGAATTATCTCTCCAGCCTCAACATTTTTTTTTCACTTTGATAAGTCAAATTGATTCCTAATTTTTCTGTTGCCTGTGCTGTGAGTCCTTTCTATGAGCCTCAGTCTAAGTCTCAGATCATGACAGTGCCTGTCTCTACTCCACAGCTGCGGGTTCTCAAGGGCCCTACCCCCAGCAGTCTCTCTTATCCTCAAGAAACATTTGCTGAAGTACCTGCTGATTTTGTTTATTTACTTATTTATTTACTTATTTACTTATTTGGGGGCCATCCCAGCTGTGCTCAGGAGTTACTCCTGACCTGCACTCAGGGATCACTCCTGGTGAGTTTGGGGGACTATATGAGACGCTGAGACTTGAACCCAGGTTGGCTATGTACAAGACAAACGCCCTACCTCCTAAACTATCGCTCTGGCTCTGACCCCACTGATTTTAGAGTCTAATGAACCCAACTCTGTGATTTTGCTTCAAATAGAATCTATGCAATAAAGATAACTTCTAGGGCTGGAGCGACAGCACAGCGTGTAGGGCGTTTGCCTTGCACGCAGTTGATCTGGGTTCGATTCCCAGCATCCCATATGGTTCCCAGACCACTCCAGGGTTGGGCCTAGCAAAAAAAAACATGCCCCAGGTCAATATGAAACTTTTTTTTTTTGTCACACCAGTGCTCAGGGTTACCTGGTTGCACTCAGGAATTACCCCTGGCGGTGCCTACCATATGGGACGCTGGGATCGAACCCGAGTGCAAAAAAAAAAAGCCCCTACCAGCTCTAGCGCTCCAGCCCCCAATATGAAACTTTCTCCCATTTGAATAAGGAATAGAAGGAGGGACTGTTTGTGGTAAGAGAAAGACACTGCCTTAATCGTAGGGATTCTTTTTTTTTTTTTTTTTTTGCTTTTTGGGTCACACCTGGCTATCCTCAGGGGTCATTCCTCGTTCTTCACTCAGGAATTACTCCTGGCAGTGCTTGGGGGATATGGGATGCCGGGATCGAGCCTGGGTCAGCTGTGTGCAAAGGCAAGGCAAATGCCCTACCTCCTGTGCTATCGCTCCGGCCCCTTGTGGGGATTCTTGAGCGAGGTTCAGAAAGCCCAGACTCGCCTCTGTGGAGTCCGTGGTTCAGCTGCCGGGAGTTTAGATCTGCTCCCAGTGGCATCGAATTCTTCCCAAACGGAGGAAAACCCCCTGAAGCTTTGCAGGCTCCCCAGTCTTCTTGTTTTGTTTACCTGACTTCGATTTCTGTGACTTTGTTCCAGAAAAGAAGAAGAGAAGCTCAGCCAAGAAAAGAAGGTCTCGATTTCCCTTGGAAGATACGGACTAGGATTTTTAGGTGGTAAGCTTCAATCTGATTTCCTTGCTTAGCTTGCCTGGCTCTCCCTAATTCAGGCTTCCCAGAGTCCTCTGATTGTTTAGTGTTCTGTATCCCAGGTGGCATGTCCTGTAATAAAGTCAGAACTGCAGGGCAATGGAGAGAGAAGTCTCCTGTTAGCGTTACAGTGACTTCCCCTTGGTGGGTGTTTTAGGACCAGAGAGCCATAAATTCTAAGACTGGCGGAGAGAATTCTTTTTTTTTTCCTTTTTAGCATCACACCCGGTGATGCTCAGAGGTTATTCCTGGCTCTGCATTCAGGAAATACTCCTGGAAGTGCTCGGGGGACCATATGGGATGCCGGGGTTCAAACCTGGGTCGGCCATAAGCAAGGCAAATGCCCTACCAGTGCTATCGCTTCAGCCCCTGGTTGAGAGAATTCTAAGATTAGTTGAGGCTCTAGGGTTACACTTATCTCCAACAGGTTAAGTATTAGTCTTTTTTTTTTTTTGCAGAGAAGGGTAGGGACTTGTTCTATATCCTATGGTGCTCAGGGCCTACTTCTGACTCAGGGCTCGGATCACTCCTGGTGACATGGTGGCTGGGATTGAACTAGGGTTGGCCACATGCTAAACAAGCACCATAACCCCAGAACCTCTAAACCAGGAGCTTCCCACAGACAGGGCATGCACTCAATCACTGAACTCCCTCGATGATTTGTTTTGTTGTGAGCTCACATGGCATTAAGAGAATGACTCAACAGAGGTGCCTGTTTTTTTTCTCCTTCTTTTTGGGTCACATCCAGAGTTGCTCAGGGGTTCCTCCTGGCTCTGCACTCAGGAATTACTCCTGGCAGTGCTCGGGGGACCATATGGAATACAGGAGATCAAACCAGGGTTGGGCGGGTAGGGCGTTTGCCTTGCACACAGCCGACCTGGGTTCGATCCCCGGCATCCCATATGGTCCCCCGAGCACCGCCAGGAGTAATTTCTGAGTGCAGAGCCAAGAGTAACTCCTGAGCATCGCCGGTGTGACCCAAAAGAGGAAAAAAAAACCAGGGTTGGCTGCATGCAAGGCAAATGCCCTACGTGCTCTGGCTCCAAGAGGTGACTAATTTTGACAGGAGAACTTTTGTACTATTTGGAATTGATTTCAGCAACTCTTCTCATTTAGCTACTGGGAATACAAATCCAATTTCAGTAATGTGTACCTTTGTTTTTCCAGTTTTATGGTCCTTGAGGCTTAAAAGATAGGAGATTTCTTTTTCATATGATGAAAATTTCTTTCTCCAAAGTAGATCCACGCCATTAATTGCAAATAATCCATTCTTATAGCATAGAGCTCCAGCTCAAGACCTCACGGATTTAAAAAATGGAATATGGAGAAAAATGAATCTATTGTAAACCTAGACAAACAAATTTGGTATGTGAGGGAAATTTTAGCAAGGACAATTGTCTCTTTAAAATCAAGCACATGGGAGAGAGAGCACATGCTTTGCCGTGTGAGGCCCTAGATTTGACCCCAACTTCTCAGAAACAAAAGTAAGATTATCTAGCAAGCCAGGATCATGGAAAATAAAAGATAGGGGTGTCTTAGCTGAAAAAAAAAACAGTAAGGCAACATCATAATTAAATGTATTATGTGATCACCATGTGGATACAACAAACTAGTACAATCCAGAAAAAAAAAAGGATTTTGGGGTACAACTGGAAAAGTCTTATATGCAATTTTACAGATAGCATTAGGGAATTGTCCACTTTCATTTGGTATAATAAAGATAATCTGATCATATGGGAAAATGGCCCTATCTTAAAAATAAGTACTAGAGCATTTAGATGTAAAACATTAGTAACTTTTTCTAAAAAATAACAGCCCCCAAAATATAGCCAATTAGGAAAACATTGCTTTACAGTTAAGTGATGGTACCTAGGTCAAGAAGTCAACATGATGAACGACCTAAAACCTGAGCTGCACAGGAGGAAGAGAGCGGCATGGAATGCCTTTTTAAAGACATTGAAGAAATAGCTAAAAGGACAAAGAACCTTTGGCTCCGGGCACATCTCTTTGACTCCACCGTTCTCACTGCATTAACATACGCCTCAACAGATGGGTTTTGGGAGTGGGCCCATCACTTCTGGGGGTCCTGGAAGCAGCCGGATGAGACTCGCCTACCACACTAGCTGCCACCTTCACTGTCCAGATGCTGACCATGAGGCCCCCTAAGTGGCATGGCTGCTTGCAGCTGCGCCGGTCCATCAAACTAGTGGAAACAGTTATGTCCTTTAATGTACTGCATTCTACGATGTGTAGGAAAGTTAGGCGGAGGGAGAGATGTAGAGAAGAGAAAAGACATACAGAACCTGCCATGTAGTTGAGGTGTGGGAGGGGGAAGGAGGTGGGGACATTGGTGATGGGAGATGGGTTCGGGTGGAGGGATGGGTGTTGGAACACTGTAGAACCAAAACTCTACATGAGCATCTTGCAATTGTATGTCTAAAAGTAGTGTAATAAAATTTGGGGAAAAATAATAAAATAAAAATCTCGGGCAGGCCTGGACTAAGGCCTTGGTTAAAACACACACACACACACACACACACACACACACACACACACAAACATACACCTCAGAGACCTGGGCCCTATGAAAGCAGGGATGAGAATGCTATTCGGGTCTCCCAGAGAGGAATCGAAAGAGCTACGCCTCACTCAAGTGAGAGAAGGAATCCGAGCTCCAACCTCCATCGCTATTCCAGAATCAGGGACACTGTCTCATTTGCCAAGGCATCGAAAATCAGATGGGCTGGGCATGTAATGTGATTTGGAGATGACCGCTGGACTAGAGTTGTTACCGACTGGATCCCACGGGATGTCAAAGATCACGTGGCCGCCCACCTACAAGATGGTCAGACTTCCTTGTCAAGACCCTGAATGAACGGTTTGAGGCTCTTCAAATTCCTGAATCAACCAGATGCCATTGGGCTACATTGGCACGTGATAGGGTCCAATGGAAATGTTACTGGCGCCCGCTCGAGCAAATTGATGAATAACGGGATTCAAGTGATCAAGTGATGGTTACATTACATATTTTGTCTATTTTTGTTTGTTTGACTTTGGTTATAGTAAAAAAAGGGGGAACACTGTGGGGGAAGATAGAGGAGAAAAAGAATATATGTATTTGAGAAAGGCAGAGGCTTAGGATTTAAGGCCACTGACCCTGACAAGTATGTCTGTGATAAGAATCCAGAAAACTTGCAGTTAAATTAGGGGAAGCGCAAATATGTGTGATAGTGTTGGTGGGAGTTTGGCTTGGGCTAGAGAGCAAGAGTCAAGGGCCGGCTGAGAGTGCAGCAGGCAGAGTGTCGGGCTTGTATGCCGCCTAGCTCAGTTTAACCCCCAACCCTGATATGGTCTCCAGCCTACCAGGAGTAAGCCCTGAGCACCACTGGATATGCAGCCCCTCCTCACGACCCTCCAAAACTAAAGACTCAAATGTCTGAGGCCCTTAGTTTGATCTTGGCACTTCAGAAAAGAAAGAGCTTCTACAGTTATAATGCCAACTACTCCTATTGCACATTTCCCAAATGTGTTACTCATTTAATCTTTTGTCTTTCAGGAAGCTCAAGGTTTCTAAGAACAAGAGCCCAGGGAGAAGCTGAAATCAATGGAAACTCTTCTTTGGCTTTTCCCTTTGTGACCTGACTTCCAAGTAGCTCTGCACTATATAAGCACCCACTTAAGCAACGACCCCTGGATCAGCCTTAGCGCCTTCAGACTCGGACACAGCGTGTCACTAAGGTTTCATCTGATTTCAGTGCACACATGGTTCAAGATGCTCAGTAGCTTTTGTCTACTGAGAAAAGACGTTTTTTCCCAAACACTCCTTACGACTGCATACATACACGCTGGCATCAAATGAGGGAAGAAGTGCCACCTTGTTCTGTCATTTCCTTTAATGTAGTGCTTCATCTATTTTGGTGGTGCCGGGAGTTGAACACCAGTTCGCATGTATGTTCTCTGATCCTCAGCGACATCACTGGCCGCTGACAGACTTCAGTTTTTTGAAGTAGTTGTTTACTCTTTCTCACATGCTCAGTGAAGAGGCGAGATGCTTTTCTCAGCTGCCTTTAATGAACAGAACAGGCTCCATCCAACTGGCTCAGATTGTTTGGGTTTTCTGGCTATCCTGGGATACCTTTCACTTTAGTGCTTTTGTTTATTTTTTTTTCTTTTGGGTCACACCTGGCAATGCTCAGGGGTTATTCCTGGCTCTGCACTCAGGAATTACTCCTTGCAGTGCTCTGGGGAGCATATGGGATGCCAGGGATCAATCCCGGGTCATCCACATGCAAGGCAAATGCCCTACCTGCTGTGCTGTTGCCTTTAGTTCTTTTTAAGATGATAAGTTGGGTGTTTCTGTTTTTTTTCTCAATTGATCCAAAGTTTACAATAGTTTAAGTCAAATTGTGAAAAGCAACCAAGAGAACAGCCCTTCCTAAAAAAGCGGATGACTGCTTAGCTGACTAGGTCTCTCCCCACGCCTCACCCCAATCCAATGGTCTATAATAACAGCAACTGAGCTAACCTCTATGCTCTGAGATTTAGACATCTGTAGGCTGGAATCATTAAATAATTAAATAGAGGAAGTAGACAGTATATGCAACTTAAAGAATTTAGGGTTGCTGAGAAAAAAAGCAACATTTAGTGATGACAGTTTTTTTTTTAAACAATGCTATGTTCTGAAAACTGGAAGAAACTAATTTTTTTTTGGTTTTACTTTTGAGAGAAGATTTGATATGGAACAAAGAAATACAAAAAAAAAAGGCTGGCTTTATTCCAACCCCCTCCAGTATTAGTAGATAATAAAACTTTTAAAGTAGGCTATGGAAAGAACACTTTCTAAAAAAAAGTGTCTAATTTCCCTGTATATTTCTGAATTTAGACTACAATAGTAGTTATAGAAAGGAACACTGAAGTTTAGTCACTTCCCAAATCTTAGTGACTGATATGACTAGCTTGAAATGATATTTCTTCTAGCCAACTGGAATTTTCAAATAAGTTCTCTATAGTTAAAGATGCTGATTTTTTAATAATTTTCCATAACTTTAATGTATACTTTAATTGTACACTTTTTGTATAAAGTTTGATCTATCTTTGCCTTTTATACTATTTAAAAAATTAAAGTTCCAAAATCCAAAATCTTGGAACTAAATTACAATCTAAGATCTGTATTATCTTTAATTTACATTGATATTTCTTTCCTAATTCAAGCTTTGACAATGTAATAACTGGATATTCTTCAAGCTGATGTTTGTGTAAGGGTAACGAAAAAGTAGTTTAAAATCCATGGGGTGTTTTTCCAGCAAAATGTAGCTCATGTCAGGTTAAATATTCCAGGGTTAAGAGGGCCCTGCTATTCAATGTCTTCTTCTTAAAGAGCATTTTTGTATTGTAATTTATTTTTTATTGTTCCTTAAACATTTATGTAAATATATTTTAGTAATAAAGAATTGTTAATGACATAATTTGCTTCTATAAAAACATTCTACATAGTAGGTGACTGAAAACAGAGGGTAAATATTTTATCTTCACTGACATTTCTTAGAGGCAACCTGGAGTCAATGTATAGAATTTAGTTCTATTGAATCAATAAACCTGCATAGATTTCGACAGAATTTTCATAGCACTTTGAATAACAATTTAATCTATTCCAATGTTACTCCTATAGTACCTTGAAAAATAGTTGGGTGTTACTTGAGCTACCCCAGGGATGTAGCTCAAGGGCCATAGAGAATATACTTGGTCTCACATGCTAGTCCTGTACTCTATCATTTAAGTTACCTCCCTGCAAGCACCTTCTGCTTTTGTTTGAGGTAACCCTGGCTTATAAGACTATTTATGCGTACTTAATGTAGTGGGGCAACAGCGGCACACACCATCATGATTAATCCCCAAAATTTAATCTCCATTCATTACCATCCAATGACTCCCTCACGGATTTCACTAAAACTGCACCCCTTTCTCCTTTGGTTACCAACTTTTTACTAGAAAAAACTGCTAGGATCCTGTCTAGCAAAGGAGATAACTGGAAAGATTACTTAGCTTTTCCCAAGCTGAAGAATGTTTTTGTTTCCCTTCTGCGTCATTAAAATCAGATTCCAGGAGAATGGGCTGGTTCAGGATGTCAGCAGGGCATCAGAAATGTGATCCGCCTCTCCATCACTTTCAGCTTGATGACAATGCTTTTCCAACCTCAAGATATGCAAATCCCTTTCCCTACTTTCTCACTTTTCCCACCTCAAGATATGCAAATCCACGTCCTGGCTATTATATTCGGTAATGCTGGCATCACTGCCCTCCACCTTTTCCCCTTCCTCTCTGACTTTTGGTCCACACCCTGCTGGTGCGCTGGGCTACACCCAGCAGTGCTTGAGGTCAGTCAGGACTCCAGCACACAAAAACTACACCAGAGGCGCTCAGGGTTTCCTCCTGGCGGTGCTGGGGCTGGGCTTTACCCCCTGAGCTGGTTCTCCAGCCCTACTGCCATTTTCAAACTAGTTTAACTCCGTCTCCCCACCCACACCTCACATAGTTCCTGCACAGGATGCCGTAAGAGTTAGGTCAGACCCTGAGTCTCGACGCACAAATTCTCCAGGAAAGTGGGTAACATTGACCTTACTGCCTGATTCTGAATGATCCCTAGGAACCCTAAGTTTATGACTATTATTTTGAGAGTGAAACCCTAAGTTTATGACAGTATTATTTTGGGAGTTTTTTTGTCCCCTGCATCCCTCCGGAATACAGGGGACAAAAAAAAAAAAAAAAAAAAAAAGCCTGAAATTGACTTCAATTGCAGGTGAAAGACCTGGGTACGGGAAGCAAACCAGGTGCGGTCCCGGGTGGCCAACGCGTTGCTATGGCAACCTGGGCGCGCCATTTTAAGTCTCCCGGCGGCCTCGGTTGCGTCACTTCCGGCGTTACCTGTGGCGTTCCCGGAGAGCTGTAAACAAGGTGTGCCAGCACCTGAGAGCCGTCGGGATGCAGCAGAGCGGAGCAGCTGGAGGCCGGGGCTGCGCTCTCTTCCCCTGCTGGCTGTTCTGTTCTGCCCTGGTGAGTGCCCGGCGGGTTCTGCCCCACTTCCGGTCGGGGGTTTCTGGAGGGAGGCGGCTTTTCCGGTTCCGGGTGCGGGGGTCTCAGGAACACCCCCAGCAAGCTTCTGGGAAGGGGGAACCTGGGGTTCTCGTAATCACCACCCATTGAGGGGGCTGGCCTGGCCATCCTAGGGGCCTCGCTGCCCTACCACCTGGTGATGTGACTTGCCCTTGGGTGGCCTGAACCCGAGGGTTGGGCTTGTGATGGAAATAGCTGAGGTTGACTCTGCTGTAGTTTGGGGGCTCCCTCGGGTCCCCCCACTCGTTAGGAGAGGACAGGTTTAACGTATAGGCTAATGCAATCCCCTAGTCATGTCTTTGGGGAAGAAGAACTGTGGGGGATTTTATTTTTGGTAGGTGATGGCAGGGCCTGTGAAATGACTTACAAGAAGAGCAGGGACTTCATTCTAATAACGACGTATTGGAAGAAGCGTATACTTGAACGTTTTAAAAGCTTTTTAATTCAAAGAAAGGGTCTATCGAGTCTGAAAATTGTCATCGCTTAAGTAGTTTCTGTAGCTCCACGATGGCCACTTCTTAAAAATGTGCTTTTTCTTTATATGCCATTTTCAGATTCACCCTCTGTATATGTATGTATGTATGTATGTATGCATGTATGTATGTATGTATGTATGTGCTATTTGGGTCACGCCCAGCAATGCTCAGGTGTTATTTCTGGCTCTACATGCAGGAATTAATCCTGGCAGTGCTTGGGAAACCGTATGGGATGCCGAGGATCGAACTCAGGTCAGCCGCATGCAAGGCAAATACCCTACCCGCTGTGCTATCGTTCCGGCCCACTCCCTTTATTTTCTTTCTTACTGTGACCACGCAGACTTTGGTCCTCTCCCTTCTAAGGGAAGAGAAGAACCAGCAATAATAAATGACGGTTGCAAAAGCAGCACCTAGAACCAGCCTCATGCTCAGGAGAGAGGATGCTTCGGCTTCTCGTGGTTTCAGGTGCTCTACACGGTCAGAGAAACTTCTCTAGTAACAAACTATAGAAATGACCCATAATGTATAGTCTTCACCCTCATTTTCTAGCGCAGTTCCTTACTGATCTCTGCGCACTTGTGCTTGTGTGGGCACAGTCCTGGGAAACCATGTCAGAATTGCCACGAGAGTGAATTGTTACCTTCATAAAATTGCCCATGGGTAATGGGAATTTTTGAAGGGGATCACATAAAGACTTGAGTTGTTTAAATTTCAGCAGGTAGAACTGAAGTGGTATAATTCATATGTGACTAATTCATGACTAATATTAAACACCCTCCACCCTCCCAACTCACTGTGTCATCACAAGTATTCAGATTTTTCAATTAATTCTTTTGCAATAGAATACACTGACCTACTTCCTCTGCAAATAATCCCGGTTTCATCTCTATCTCTGTTACACACGCAATTAAAATGTCCAAATTGTGTCTTAGTGAGAAAGCATTCTAGAATGATGTTATTTTTTTTTGTTGGGGACAAGAATAAAATCCCAAATGCCTCATACTTGCAAGGCAGGTACTAGAAATGCTGGTTTCTTCTCTCCCCAAAATTAATTTTATTTAATTAAAACTTTAAGGGGCCGGAGCGATAGTACAGTGGGGAGGGAGTTTGCCTTGCACATGGCTGACCCAGGTTCAATCCCTGGCTTCCCATAGGGTCTCCTGAGCACTTCCAGGAATAATTCCTGAGTGCAGAGCCAGGAGTAACCCCTGTGTATTGCTGGTTGTGGCTTGAAAAACCAAAACAAAATGTTAGATTTGTGTTCTAGTTCACTAGTATAGTAACCCTGTGTTGATGTTTATGGTCTTGAAGTACAGAGTTGTTGTACATTTGCTGCAGGCGCTGGAGACCCTCCACCCCGTGTTATGTTGCTTCTAGAAATAGTGTGTTTTATTTTAAGCTTGATGTCATTTCACATTCTTGGAAATGCTTCCATAAAATCCAGCAAACTATGTTGAAAATTTTAGCAATTGCTTAAAAAAAAAGCTTTATTATTATTGTTGTTGTTGTTGTTTTTATAATCTAGGCACTGTGATTTACAAAGTTATTCATGATTGAGTTCAGGCATACAATGTCCCAACACCAATCCTTTCTCCTCTCTCCCTTCCCTCCACCAATGTCCCCAGGTTCCCTCCCACTGCCCCAGCCAGCTTCTATGGCTGGCACCCTTTTTTCCTTTTAGGCACTGTGTTTTACAGTACCAATAAAAGCTTTATTGAAGTAATAATTCACATGCCATGTAGTTTACCTATTAAAGTCTATAATTTAATGGTTTTAGTGCATTCATAGAGTGTCTGATCATTTCCACAGCTTCAGAACTTTTATCTTTCTTCAGTTTTGGCCACACCCAGCAATGCTCAGGGCCTACCTCCCATCTCTGCTCAGTGAGCTCTGTGGTAACAGGGGAGTGAAGCAGGAGCCCTGCGTGCAAAGAATACACTTCAGCCCTTTGAGCCGTCTCCCCAGCCCCTAGAATATTTTCATCGCCTCAAAGAGAAGCCCCATATCCATTCACAGTCACTTCCCATTTTTCCCTCCTCTAGCCCTTGGTAAGCACCAATCAGCTTTCTCGTGCTGTGGGTGTACCTACTTAGAATATTCCATGAATATGACATAATACAGTATGTGTTCCTTTGCAAGAAGCTTCAAGGTTCATGTTGGGGGGTAGGAGGCCTTTGCTTTGAATCTTTTAGGTGAAAGCCTTGGTTTTATGCCACTGTTTACCTTTCTAACTTTAAATATGGAACCTGTAAAATTATAAGTTTGTTTGAAAGTTTCCCTAAGTCATGAATATTATTCTAGTATATGATTTATTTCAGTAGAAATAGATTTAGGCAACCTAACAATCTTACTTTTGGAGGAAGGCATGCACAATGGCCTAGGGGCTTTCCCCAACATGGTGTTGGGGGTCCCTCCCCTCAGGTACTTAGGGGAACCCAGTATAGGGTTGGTACTGGGGGTCAGATCTGGTGGACTCCGGCATGCAAGGCTTACTCAGTCCTTTTGAGCTATCACCCTGGCCATGACTTACTTTTTTTGGTTTTGGTTTGTTATTGGACCACACCTATACTTAGGTGCTCCTGGTACAGTGCTCAAGGACCATACAGATACAGGGATCTGGGTCAGGTCTTTTGGTTTGTTTTTGGGCCACATCCAGCAGTGCTCAGGGGTTTCTCCTGAATTTGCACTCCTTTGCACAGGGATTATTCTTGGCAGTGCATAGGGGACCATATGGGATGCTGGGAATTGAACCCAGGTTATCTGTGTGTAAGGCAAGCACCTACCTGTTGTACTGTCACTCCGGTCCTGACCTTGGACTCTGCATTCCAGTCCTTATAGCTATCTTCTGACCAAATTCTTACATTTTCTCCCTACTACATGTAAATACGCCATTTTATGAGTCAAAGGTTGACATTTATTTTGGAAAATTGAGTGTACAGAATTAAGACTTCAGGGGGCCAGGGTGATAGCTCAAACACTGATTTTTTAAAATACTTCTGATTTCCGAATACAATATTTAGAGGAAAGTGCATGTAGCATACATATTCAGCACACCAAGGTTTCAGAAGCTATATACCCGGATAGCCAATACCTGAAACAGGATCTAGAACATCACAGGAGCTCCAAAGCAGCAAGCAGCAGCTGCTGCTGCTGCTGCTGCTACTTCCTCCTTCTTTCTCTTTCTTTTCTTCTTCCTTCTTCTTCCTTCTTCTTCCTTCTTCTCCTTCTTCCTTCTTCTTCTTCTTCTTTCTTGCTTTTCGGGTCACAACCAGTGATGCTCAGAGGTTACTCCTGGCTCTGTGCTCAGGAATTACTCCTGGTACTGCATGGGGGACCATATGGGATGCCGGGATCGAACCCGGTCGGCCGCATGTAAGGCAAATGCCCTACCCACTGGACTATCACTCAGGCCCCCTTCCTTGGGTTTCTTTTCAGTCTTTATCTCTTCTCTTCCCAAGGGAACCAGACTTCTGATGTCTGAAGTGTAGCTTAGTTTGGTTCATCTATGTATGTCACTTGTCCAAAGCTATATATTAAAGACCTCACTAATTCTGTGTTTTGATTTTGGTTATTTCAGTAATTGATAATTTGGTGAGCAAAACCATCTCTTGAAGACTGAGTTCAAATATACACAAGGAAGAAATTGGGGTAATGACTGTTGCTGATGTGCTTATTATAATTCACTAACCAAAATTTGCTCAGTAAGTATTGAAACTTGTTCTTTCAATACTTATAACAGTGATTGGTGGAAAGGGAACTGCTGATTTCCTTCCATTGAATAACTTACTGGGCGTCCATAGTGCACTGGGTTTTGTTCTGCAGGAGAAGACAGACAAGTCAATAAATTGTAGAATCTGGCAGAGTGAGAAATGAGAGCAGGTGATGGTGTCCCTAATTGGCCATTTGGATCCAGGGACGGTTTCCTGGAGGTGTGGCAATAGTTCATCTCCAGGATCAGGGTTCTTAAATAGGGAGTGAGGAAAATTTCCAGAGAGGAAGGATTAAATGAGTTTGCAAACAAGTTTTCTGGAGCTTGTTTTGATTGGTTTAGCTAAATCACAGGTTGACCCCATACTTATTTCTCATGTCAGAAGGAAGGTGTGGATGGATGCATCAGATGATGCCCTTCTCTGTGAAGCCAGCCTTCAGACACTTACCCTTTAGCTTGAAATGAGCCAAGGAGGCAGTATCTGCGCCACAGGAATCCTCAAGTCCTACATGGGGGCTGGGGCAGATGTTTGAGTCATTATTTAAGTTATCTGCACGCCTGGGATAGCAGGATTGGTTTAGCTAATCTGCATCTCCTTCCAGTACTAGGATTCTCACTAGTGATTTTTGGTTTGATCCTGCCTCACTCTGCCCCTTTCCTGCTTTGTTCTCAGTTCCTTAGGAGACTTACCCCATTGTCCACAGTTCCTTCCTCTGGCGCCCAGTTAGACCTGGTCAGTGGGAGGCCCAGAGTATTCTTTTTCTCTTCCTTCTTATCTTAGTGCTGTGGTCAACTGTGGTAACACGCTTCCCCCCTTGGCTTTTCAGGCCTGGGGGTGGCCCAGGGAGGGTGCATTTGCTGACTTCCTTGAACTTGGGAAAAGTCCCTTTGGCAAGTGACTCCTACCCTTTTCAGAATCTAAGCTGTTCATACCATCTATTTCCTGCCTGAACCTGGCTCACAGAGTTGTCTTCACTTGTTATGTGGGAAAGGGCAGCTCCCAGGGATAACTGGCCCTTGTTAGGGAACGGATTGAGGAGAAGGAAAATTGAGCTGGCAGCAAACCCAAGTTTGTAACATTCAAGCTGAGTTTCTGTAATGGTGAGTTGCATGTGGATCTCTGCTGTAGCATTTGAATCCTCAGAGGCAGGCAAGGGCAGTAATACAGAGAGAGAATCACTAGCCTATTGGTGGTTATTATATCTATTAAAATGGACAGTGTGGGGCCGGGCGATAGCACAGCGGTAGGGCGTTTGCCTTGCACGCGGCCACACCGAGTTCGATACCTGAGGTTCGATCCCCGGCATCCCATATGGTCCCCTCTCGAGCACCGCCAGGAGTAATACCTGAGTGCAGAGCCAGGAGTAACCCCTGAGCAGCGCGGGTGTGACCCAAAAAAGCAAAAAAAAAAAAAAAAAAAAAAAAAAGAAAGGAGCATCCTTAGAGATGTAGATGTGTGTGTGTGTGTGTGTGTGTGTGTGTGTGTGTGACAAACAGTAGACAGTATGGAGAGTTGCTTGGAACAAGGCTAATGAAATTCTGATTATTACTCTAACCTAGACCCTAGATCTCTTTGTTCTAAACCACGACTGGAAAATTTTTATACAGGGCCAGAAAGTAAATATTTTTGACCTTATGGGACATGTAGATTCTACTGTAGTAGTAGTAGTAGTAGTAGTAGTAGTAGTAGTAGTAGTAGTAGTAGTAGTACAAAATCAGCCTTCGACAGTAAATAAATGGATGGACATTGCTGTTTCCTAATAAAACTTTATTTGCAAAAAGGTGTTCTGTTCTGGATTTGGCACAGGTCCCTCAACCAATTTAACACATCAGTTGCCTTTTATGGAGGTGGGGGACAGTGGACCTCCTAAGCTGTGCTCAAGGCTACTCCCAGTGGCAAGTGGCCTGGATATCCATGTGTGAAGATTTGGTGTTCTGGCCTGGCGATGTGATGCTGTTTGGGCATGGTAGTACAGGGCCGCCAAGGCCATCTGAGTCCATGGTGTACAGGGTCACAAAGCTCACATGGCCACATGGTGGAAGGCAGCACATGGCCACATGGTGGTGTAGGGTCCACCAAGGCTACACCCTAGCTGTGTTTGTGGGTCAGCATTGCTGTACTCAGATGTGGTAGGGACCATATGGTGGCAGGGGCTGACCTGGAGGTTCCGCATACAGGACATGTGCTCCAGACCTCTGAGCCGCTAGCCCCAACTTGGGTCTAAGCTGCCTTTCTCACTTGATGGTTGTGGTAGCTTCCAAAATAGTCTACTGTTCACTTTTTAAAATAATTAAAAAATTGTTTTTAAATAGAATCACTGTGAGGTACAGATTTACAAAGTTTCCTTGAGTTTCAGTCATTTTGTCCCTTCACCCATCCCTTTTCCAGTGTATAGTTCCCATCACAGTGTCCCCAGTTTCTCCTCCTAGCCCTCCGCCTGCCTCTGGCCTAAGTTTTTGACTCCTCTAAGTGTCTTCTCCAGAGTGATCTTTAAAAAAAAGGCAAACTCAGACAAATGGTCCCTTACTCAACCCATGTTTTAGGGTCTTCCATGAATGCCCAGTTTTCAGGATGGTTCCTTATCTCTGAACACCTGCTAGGGTTCCTGCTGTCTTCCCTGCCTTGGTGACTCGGGCTCTGGGTGTCGAGGTCAGCCTGCCTCTGGAATGGCCGGCTCTCTGTGCCTTCCAGCCAGCAGCCCTGCTAACAGCATGTCCACTGCCCCTGGGCTGCTCTCCAATTTCTTCTTTCCCCCTTCCCTGACCCCCGCAGAAGCAACTTGTTCAGGGAAGGTTGAAGTTCTGTTCTGTGGGTGCAGACCAGCTGCAGTTCCCACTGACACTCTCTTTGTCTTACCAGAATTTGCCATGACACGTTGGTCTGGATGGTTGTTTGAGTTATACACCCAACTTCTGCTATGCTCAGAGTTCCAGGACAGGTAGCTCATTTTGCACCCATTGAATATCAAATTGAGAGGGTGGCACCCCGCAGATGTTAATAAAGGGGGTTTGATGCAGGAAGGAAGGAGTGAGGGGCTGGTCATGAACGGCTCCCTGTGTAGGCAAGACTGGGGAGACCCTTGGGAAGGGACCAGAAAAACCAGGCTAGGAAAGAGCCCAGAGATGTTTTTATCTCTTGGACCTTTTTAAGACCCATGAAGTGGTAGTTAAGTCCAGATTGTGCTGTGGGGAGCTGGAAATGAAGGTGGAATGGAGGGAGCCCCAGGAGCAAAGTGCACATTCTCGTTAAGAGTGGGGGTGCGAGGCTGTGGCGCGGGTGACAGGGAAGTATGCTGGTTGAGGAATGATCATGCTCGCCTTGCTTTAGGCGGATTTGTTTGCCTTTTGAAGGGCGGGAGAGACGTCTCTGGGTGTAGAAGCAGAGGGAGAGCTCCCTCCTTAGGGTGTAGAGAGGGGGGAGGAGGTTGTCCCCAGCACAGCAGGGTGGGGGGGGTCATACAGGGCATTTCCAGTTGGAGGTTGGGGGAGGGCGAGGAAGAAGGAAGTTACATGGCTGGGAGTGCAGCGGGAGCTTATCTGCTGCCGAAGGGGCTTTGCACGCACAGGGCAGGAAAGATTGCAGCAGGGGCCGGGGGAACAGCCTCCCTCCGAGTTTCCCCGCATGGCGTGTGCGCCAATGGAAGAAATGGCCTGTGTGAGTGGAGGCAGTGGGGCCCACGCTTGAGTGGTGCCATGTGTATGAGATGTTGGGGCACAGCTGGGAACAGGGGGGAGATACCCCAAGGAGGGATGTTGAACTCAGATTGAAAGTTTGGTGTGATGTAGGGGGAGCCAGGCCAGTTTGGGAAGGATGGGGTGTGCCTTCCAGACAGGTACAAAGACAGGACAGGTGGAGGGCATTTGAGCTGGTGGCAGGGACAGCGGGCAAGGGGCTGAAGAGTGCAAGTGCCAGGTCAGGTTGGCGCTATTTAGCTTTTGTGTTCAGCAGGTTTCTGGCCCAACAGAAGAGTTTGGGTGTTTGTGGTGTTTGCTATAATAATCATAATAGGCGACATTTATGCAAAGTGTCTGTTTCTGGTGCTAGGCTTAGCATCTTGCGTCTGATATTACTCATTCTTATAAATTCTCAGTGACCCAAGGAAGTAGGCCTTGTTATTTTCCCCTCCCAAGGGAGGATTGGAAACCTGGGCAGATTGGGAAACTGTGATTAAGTCACAGCTAGAAAGTCAGTGGACAAGAACTCAGATTCTGGTGTGTCTGATTCAAAGTCTGCACCCATAAGTCTCTTGACTCCACTTGTGTTTCAGGGTACAGGAACAGGCATGGGACAGTGTCTGTGATCTGTCCATCTGTCCCACCCTGGCTCCAGAGCTGAGTGAGGACAGTGGGTACGGAGTTACGCCTAGGACTGAGGTGGAGGCTCTGTGGGTAGTGGCCCCTGCGAAAGGGGAGAAGCAAGACTGAGCGTGGCCGGGTCAGAGAGGAGTCGCCTGCCTCTTGGGGATGGGTCACATTCCTGCACGGCTCCTCCTCGTCCTGTCTCCTCCTCAGCAGAGGAATGTGAACAGACAAGCTTGTCCGGAGGAGAGCAAGTCAGTGATTCAAAGCAGGCAGGGACAACTGGCTCACAGCTGGTGTGAGTGCGGAAAGGTGAGCACTACGCAGAACTGGAGAGGTGGAGCCGGCTTGGCACTGGCCAGCCTCTCTCTGGGGTCCTTGTGCGAACGCATTTATTATTATTGTTGTTGTTGTTATTGTTGTTGTTGTTGTTGTTTGCTTTTTGGTCACACCCGGCAATGCTCAGGAGTTACTCCTGGCTCTTCACTCAGGAATTACTCGGTTGTGCTCGGGGACCATATGGGATGTTAGGAATAGAACCCAGGTCAGCCGCATGCAAGGCAAATGCCCTACCCGCTGTGTTATCGCCTCCAGCCCCATGTGTGAACTCATTTATTCCCCACCTTGTCCCCAAGTACTGTCATTGTCTTCCTCACCAGGGTCATTTGCTGAAACCATGAGTGACAGGCTGAGATTCTCCCCAGCACTGACAGCCCCTGTTCTGGCCGCCTGTGGCCAGTGAGAGGAGCGTGGCTTCCTGCACGGAGACCCAGAGCCAGGAACCCTGAGCCTCCACTTACTTTCCTCAGCAGCCTTCCCTGTGGATGCTCCGCTTCTGTTCTCTCTTCTCAGAAAGTTGGGGGACTGGTCAGAAGAAAATACCAATTTGGGGGGGAGATGAGAGAGTTGGAGTTGGATGGATAGTGATTTTGGAAAGAGAAGTCTCGAGAGAGTGTTAAGAAGCTCATATTTTGGGGCTGGATCCATAATACAGCGGCGGGGTGTTTGACTTGCACGTGGTCAACCAGTGTTTAATCCCCGGCATCCCATATGATCCCCTCCTGGCATCGCCAGGAGTAATTCCAGAGTGCAGAGCCAGGAGTAACCCTCTGAGCATCGCTGGTGACCCAAAAAAGTAAAAATCAAACAAACGGGGCCTGAGCAATAGCACAGAGGGGAGGGCATTTGCCTTGCACACGGTGGACCTAGGTTCGATCCCGGCATCCCATATGGTCCCCTGAGCACTGCCAGGAGTAATTCCTGAGTGCAAACCCAAGGATAATCCCTGAGCATTGCCAGGTGTGACCCCAAAAGCAAAAAAAAATAAAACAAAACAAAACAAAAAAAAATGAAGCTCTCGTTATTTTGATGTTTTTCTCAAGTGTTAGATTGTTCTCTTTCCTTCTCTGTGATTTGCGTTACTTGGCTGTGTGATTCATTTACCTGCTTTGTGTGCATATACACAGGTGGGTGGGGGTTTGGATACACCCCGCAGAGTTCAGGGTTACTCCAGGCTCTGTGCTGAGAGATCACTCCTGGTGGGGTTCAGGGGACCATAAGAGGTATTGGGAATGGAACCACATGCAAGAGAAGTGCCTTACCCACTGTACTATCTCTCTGGCCCCTCATTTGCCAGTTATAAGAATGGAACAAAGTCAGAAGAAACTGAACGAGACTTAGAGCAGTTTTATCATAATCTTTGATGAAAAGATTCCTGGTCTCATTTCCTTCGTCTTTTTTGCCAGTGGCTGAGACAGAAGCACTTCTGGGTCACAGCTTTGTGGTGCTGGGGTCTCCCTCACAATAGCATTTCTCAGGCTGTGGTCAGTGGTGGAGCCCTCCGGGATATTCCAAGAGTGGCATAAATATGTTGGGGCCACAGTGCTAGACTAGGGAGCCAACCAGTGGAATGGGAGAGGGCATAGGAAAGAAATAGGGTTGGACAAGGTTGCGCAGTGTTGCCCTGGACCCTGGGCTGTCGTGTTCCTGAGTGGGTCAGACAGGGGACTTGGTGCGTAGCCTTTACCCCTGTAGGTGCTGACCACTTTTTGTTCTTAACGGGTCACAAGAGTAGGTTTGGGAAGACACGGGTGTGCCCAGGTTTTCAATCTCAGTCTTTATGCTGTTTTTGTTTTTGACTTTTTTGGGTCACACCCCACAGTGCTCAGGGGTTCCTCCTGGCTCTGCACTCAGAAATTACTCCTGGTGGTTCTCAGGGGACCATACGGGATGCTGGGGATCAAACCCTGGTCGGCTACGTGCTAGGCACATGCCCTCCCTGCTGTGCTATTGCTCCGACCCCGTCTTTATGCTATTTTAATACTATAAAGTGACCAGAGCACTCCCCACAATTCCACACGCAGGCCCTGCCCTTTGCGGTGGCAGTTGGACGTGAGGCCTAAAAACAGGGACTCTGGGTTGTTACTTCCCATCATTGTACGCCCCCCACCCCGCCCCACCAGTGCCTCCCTCGTCAGTGTTTGGCTTGCTCTGATTAGGTGCTCACGTGATCCTTTCCTTGGAGATCAAAGTGGACGCCCGTGTCCGGGTTACGTGGGGAAAAGATCAAGCTGCGATGCACCTTCAAGTCGACGGCGTCGGTCAGTGACAAGCTCACCATAGACTGGACGTACCGCCCGCCCCAGCAGCAGCCGCACGGAATCAGCAAGTGTAAACTTTTATTTGTGGGGAGAGGAGGGCGGGGGGTTGGTGGTGGTTCCCCTCATGCTGGTGCTCTGGCAACTGGGCACCGCTGTTGACAGTTCAGTGCTCATGGCCAGCGGTGTTATCCTGGAAGCTGGGGAACGTTAGGGGGCGGGCTGCTGGGGTGCCAACTCAGGCCTGTGCAGTAAGGCTTGTCCTCCAGCCTGCTGAGCTCCTGGCGGTGCTCAGGGGACCATGAGGTGCCTGGGACTCGAGCCCAGGGTCCTGCATGCAGAGCTGACGTTCAGCCTCTAGAGCTATCTCTCCAGTCCAAGTATATAGACTTTTATTTTTATTATTGAAAGTTTTATTTTTATTATTAAAAAGTTTTATTATTGTGTGTGGGCCACACATGGCGTGTTCATGGATTCTGGCTTTCACTCGGGTCACTCCTGGCAGGTTTGAGGGACCATATGTGGGGATCGAACCCTGGTCAGCTGTGTGCAAGGCAAGCACCCTACCCACTGTACTATGGCTCCAGCCTCATTCAAGTATTTACTTTTTTTTTCCTTTTCAGTCACACATAGCGATGCTCAGGGTAAGTCCTGGCTCTGTACTGAGGAATTACTCCTGGTGGTGCTCAGTGGACCATATGGGATGCCGGGGATCTAGCCCCAGTTGGCCACGTGCAAGATAAACGCCCTCTCAGCTCTATTATCGATCTGATCCCAAGTGTTTAATTTTTAAGTAAACTTCCTTTTTTTTTTTTTTCTTTTTCAGTCACACATAGTACAGCAGGTGGGATATTGCACGTGGCTGACCTGGTTTGATCCCTGGCATCCCATATAGTTCCCTGAGCACTACCAGAAATGACCCCTGAGCACAGAGCCAGGAGTAAGCTCAGGTGATCCTGAGCACTGCTGACCCAAAAACCTGAGCCAAAAAGCTGCAAGGAACCCCCCCCAAAGCTCAAATAAGCTATTGGGAAAAAAAATCAACAGAGGAAACGTGCCTTGATTTTGTTTTCTCTTTGCTCTTTCTTTTTGCATGGTTTCCTAGTTTCGTGTTGAGATCAGACCGACTGGGGAAGGGTCCCTCCAGGACGGCTGGGCAGATAAGTCCTGCTGGTCTCGGTCATAGTCTGCCTTGATCTCTCCACGCTGCTTGTGCTCTGCTGTGTGAAGTTATCTCAGCGGATCTCTTTGTGTATTAGCTTTTTCTTCCTGGTGCTGAAACATCAGCACTGATTTATATAGCTTCTGTCAGGGCAACGGTTCCTTGTATGGGCGACAGATGGTCTTATCAGAAGCAATAGACATTAGTCACACAAATAAAACACAAGTTACCATTCAAATCTCTGCAGATGTCTACTTGAAGGTTGTAATGCTATAAAAGCCTTTCTCAGGGCCGGAGAGGTAGCCCGCAGTGCTGAGCACATGTGTAGTGCGTGGGTCGCCTAGGTTTGAGCCCCAAAACTGCATGATCCTCAGAGCCAGAGCCGGAGCCCTGTGCTCTACCCGGTTTGGCCCAGACTCCCACCTGATAACCACCCTGCCAATTCTTTTCTCATGGAGCCTACACCAGAATTTTGTTTTGTTCTGTTTTGTTTTGGGGGTTGTGATGACCTGCAGAGCACAAGGGCTACTCAGGGACTATCTGTGGTGGTAGGTATTGAACCAGCATTGGCCACAAGCACAGCAAATGCCTTCACTTCTCTGCTATCTCCAGCCATTGGAATCAGGATTTTGGTTTTTTGTTCAGCTGTTTTCTTTTCTTTTTCTTTTTTGAGCCACACCTGACTGGAATCAAGGCTTATTCCTGGCTCTGTGCAGGGGTCAATGAGGGTGGTGTTAAGGGATTTTTTGATGGCATGCCAGCAAGTGCCTTAAGCCCTTTGCTCTCTTTGGCCCTCCATAGACCCTTTTAGCTCAGGAAAGATGCGCTCAAGAATGTGGAGCGTTAGTTCAGTGGGCAAAACATATGCTTTATATGAGGGCAAACAGGATTTGTTACCCCACAAATCCTATTTGGTCCCTTGAGCACCACCAGTTGTGGCTCAGAAACACTAACAAAGAAATAGACTGTTGCAGGGAACGCCACGCGGCGCCCCACACAAAATCCTGGAGCAGGGTCAGGGATCCCCTTCTGTCCCAGGGGATCAGCGCCTGGTAGACGGAGAAAGACACAAGAATCTGACGAAGTTTCAAAATGCTTTACTTAACACAGGTTCAGGCATTCAAATCAACAATAGGAAAAACTCCAAACTCAGTGTTCCCAGCTAGGACCCTGGCCACGTGTAGGCCAAGATGGGGGCTACCATGTGTTAAGGCCCGTAGAGAGGAGACAGAGACAAGGCGCCAGCAGAAAGGGGAGAGAGCGAAGAGGGGCCGGAGCGATAGTCCAGCAGGTTTGCCTTGCACAAGGTCTCGATCCCCGGCATCCCATATGGTCCCCTGAGCACCGCCAGGAGTAATTCCTGAGTGCAGAGCCAACAATAACCCCTGAGCATTGCCAGGTGTGACCCAAAAAAAGAGAGAGAGAGAGAGAGAGAGAGAGAGAGAGAGAAAGAGAGAGAGAGAGAGAGAGAGAGAGAGAGAGCCGAAGAGAGGAAGCAGCCTAGTTTTATATCCCTGCAACCCAGACCTCCTACTTTTTTTTTTTTTTTTTTTGCTTTTTGGGTCACACCCAGCAATGCTCAGGGGTTACTCCTGGCTCTGCATTCAGGAATTACTCCTGGCGGTGCTCGGGGACCATATGGGATGCCGGGATCGAACCCAGACCGGCACAGGCCGGCCGCATGCAAGGCCGCCCTACCCGCTGAGCTATCGCTCCGGCCCCCAGACCTCCTACTTTTATGGGAAGCCATCAGGGTCAAATACCCTCACGTGATTTCTCCCAGGACCTCACCTAGGCCCTTTTAGATGTTGATGTTGCTGGCTCAAGATATGCCGAGGAAGTGCCTTTGCAGGGTAGAGAGAAGGGGTTTCTGAGATGAACTGTATCTCAGAATACAAAGGCATACATCTGTACCAAAGACTATACTAATGCCAGTTAAATATTTCTCCAAGTCTTCACATGAGTCTCATCTTTACTTCATGGTAGTTTTGTATTTTAGTTGCCTTTGAGTTATCAGGGATCCATGCTTGCTTGGAGGCAAACAACATTTCTCTATGGTCTAATTACTTAGAGATCCAACGTGGCCAGGCAAATATACCGGTAAGATCTAGCTAGTCCCACGATGATTGTGGTAGCATGAGAGAATATTTATACCAGCCAGCATAGAATACATGGTCAGATAAACTTCCACATTCAAGCTGACCTCCTATCTACAGAGTGACCTGCAGGAGGCAGTTCCAGGCCAGTGCAGAGGCTCTGGGCAGGTGTACTGCAACAGACTGTGAAGGTCAAGGCCGTGTGAGAGAGATGGTGTTCTTGGCAGTATTTTCAATTAGTTTATATTTTTGCTTCATTCCAAAAAAGTGTTTTCTGTGATTTAAATGTAGAAGTGTTTGAACGTGTCTTAGGAGCCATTCATGAATGCCACCTGGCTGGAGGCGAGCCAGCAGCTCCTTCCGGGGAAGCCAGTCTCTTTAGGGGCTTGTTTACTTGAGTCTTAGAATAGTTCACTCTGCTCAGAGCGGCCCGAAACTGGCCTCATTTGGCTCAAAGTAGGGCACAGCAGGCCGTTGGACTTTCCTGGGTTAGAAACCAACTGCCAACAGCCATGCTCATGTGGGGCTGTTCTTTGTCTCACAAGAACAGCCAGGCAGAAAATGGGCAAAACACCTCCAGGTGAGCATGCGAGTTCTTTAAGGTCACAGAACACGATGTCACAGTATAGGAGCCAGATTCCGTCCAAGCCAGCTAGCAAGGATTTGCATTTAAGGCACTTGGTGGATTCATGTTGGGGAGTCCCAGCAGCTTTTTCTTGTCAGAGGGCGCTTTTATCTATTTATTTTTTGGTTTTTGGGTTATACCTGGTGATGCTGAGGGTTACACACTGGTTGTGTCTGGGGAACATGAGGTGCTGGGGCTTGAAGCTCGCTTGCACGCAGAATGTGTGCTCCAGGCTGCTTCTCTCTCCACCCTGCGACTGATTTATTTTCACTGTCCTTTAGCAGCATAGCCCTGGTCACGTTCCCATGTATGGTTGAGACGTCAGAGTCACACACCTCCACCAAAGTGAGCCCCCACTGTACTTGTGTCACCTCTTGCTCCTTCCTTCCTTGTAAACCCGCCCACCTCCTGCCTTACTGCTTGGTGACTTTGATTTTTGTTTTGTCTTTGTTTTGGGGCCCTGCCTGGCAGTGCTCAGTACTTACTCCCTGCCTCTGTGTTCAGGGATTACCCCTGGCAGGCTTGGAGGCTTGGGGGACTGTACGGGTGCTAGGGATTGAACCTGGATTGGCCTCATGGACAGCAAGTGCCCTATTGGCTCTGCTATCACCGCCTCGTCCCTCTCTTTTCTTTGGCAATTTGAATTTTATACACACAATCCTCGAGTCTGTCATCGCACGACTCTGTCCATTCCTTTATCTCCCGGACATGAGTGAGATCAGCCAGCATCTGTCCCTTCCCCTTTGACTGTCTTTGCTGAGCATGATGGCTTCCAGTTTCATAATATGGACCATTGGGACTGCTGTGCTGCTGAACTGTAGCAGGCATTTCCCTCCCTTTTGGTACTCTCATCCCCAGACTGTTTGGTGTCTGGCTTCTGTGAGAGCAGGACCCTGCCTGTGGGGTCCCCACCCAATCCTTTGGCTCAGGACAGAGGCATCGTGTAGCACATACTTGCTGATGGAGTGTGTGAGCAGAATCACCAGCACATGATTCAGCACCCTGGCCTCTCGGTTGGGCAATCTCCGTGATTGTAAGACCTGGGTTTCTAGGTAAGGTGGTACTAAGTAAACAAAAAGGGAGGAAGTTGCATGGTGGTTGCATGGGTGGGGGTGGGGAGCAGGCAGGAATAGGAGAGGAGAGGTGAAAGAAAAAGTGGATGAATACTGTATTGCAGCTAGGTGCTTTGGTTTTGGTGCTGACTACGTGTGAGACCTTCTCCTCTTCATTTTGTGTAACGTGATCAGATCTGAGCCATCATTCTTGTTCTTGGGTGCAGGTTCCCCAAGCACCTAGTGTGTGTTTGACTTGTTCTGGTCATGGCCAAGATGGCCAAGAGCAGCCGGATGATGTTCTCCCCTCCTGGCCTGAGAGTGAGCAGAAGGCTCCCCTGGCTGCTGTTACTTACTGACTCTGTGCCTTTGAGGAACCTCACAGAATTTTGGGATTGTCCTTTCTGTGCATTTACATGGTTTCACCCAACCGTGTGTTTTGGTGGTGTTGAGCCTTTGATGCGTGACTCTGTGGGAATTCCTCTTCCACAAAGCAAGAACTCGGCGAAGCTGCAGAGCTAGAGCGATAGCGCAGCGGGGAGGGCATGTGCCTTGCATGTGGCTGATCTGGGTTCGATCCCCAGCATCCCATATGGTCCCCTGAGCACTGCCAGAAGTAATTCTTGAGTGCAGAGCCTGGAGAAACCCTGAACATTGCCAGTGTGACGCAAAAAAGGAAAAAAAAAAAAGATTGGAAGCTGCTTTAGAACAGGGTCTCCCCTTAGCCACCCTTGATACTCAGGCCGAGGGCTCGCGGGGCTTATCCTGGGCATTGTAGACTTTACACAGTCTCTACTCCTGTCCACTCAGGTCCCCCAAGCTTGCACTATTGATGAGTGCAGTTTATGCTGTGTTGCTGATCTGTAGCAGGCATTTTCCCTCCTTTTGGGACTCTCATCCCCAGACTGTTTGGGGAAGCATGACCTTCCCCAGGCATGCCTCTCCCTCTATTAGAACTGCTTTCAAAAAATGGAGGACTTTGGGAGAGCTTTTGAGACTTGTGACTCAAGATTCTCCCATCAGGTATTTTTCTGAGTCACTTAATTTCAATTATTTAATTTATCAGTGTTCTTATTGGTTTGGTGGCCACTCCTGGCAGTTCTCAGGGTTCTGGTTCTGTGCTCATGTGGTGCCAAGATCAAACCAGGACCGACCACATGCAGAGTAAATGCTTTTACCCCTGTGCTTCCTCTCAAGCCCTGAGAATTGTTTTCTATTAATCTATTATTTAACCTATAAGGTAGAAGTGAAGAAATCATCATCTTTTGGGGGCTTGGGTTAGGGAGATGTCTCCAGTGAGCTGGAGTGCTTTGCATATGGGAGCCCATCTACCGAGGGTTTCATCCTCGATACCATGTACTGGGTGTGGGTTTACAAACAAACAAAAGAGACAACCCAAACTCAAAATTGCCCAAGCCGGGAAAACCCACCACACGGTCTTTCATTGTTGCTCTGCTTAGCTCTGTGTTTCCATGGCACCGTGGGCGTTAACTCTGCTTCTCATGATGTTGCTTCTTTAGATTTTTTCATTACCAGTCTTTCCAGTACCCGACCACAGCAGGAACATTTCGGGACCGGATTTCCTGGGCTGGAGACGTGTACAAAGGGGATGCATCTATAAGCATCAGCAGCCCGACCCTCAAGGACAGCGGGACGGTTCAGCTGTGCCGTGAAGAATCCCCGGATGTGCACCATAACATCCCGGTGACGGAGCTGACAGTCACAGAACGGGGTGAGCCAGCTGCACCCTCTTCCTCCATGGTGTGCTTTCTGGGATAGACTGGTCATCAGCCCAACCCCCATCTTCGAAGCCCCTCAGTCCTGGCCACCTCTGTCATCCTGAACAGTCTAGAAGGATACATTTGGGATCTGTTTCCACACTGGGATTTTTCTTTTTGAAATATTGTCAAAGCTTCCTTCCTTCCTTCCTTCCTTCCTTCCTTCCTTCCTTCCTTCCTTCCTTCCTTCCTTCCTTCCCTTCCTTCCTTCCTTCCTTCCTTCCTTCCTTCCTTCCTTCCT